>CM070038.1:96984587-97003220 GCA_036250615.1 Ptychadena robeensis
AGTGCCCCCTAGTTAATGGCATAGTGGGGAGTCAGTGCCCCCTAGTCAATGGCATAGTGGGGAGTTAGTGTCACCTATTTCACTTGGACAATTTTCAAATATGTGCACCCTCGGGACCCTCATCGGATATAGAATCATTGCCTGGCCCTAAATCTCACCTATATTCACCTCTTCAGCCATCTCTTCTGGGATTGGTGCCTGGGGAGCCCTTGGCATGTCTTAGTGGCATTCTACATTGGTAACTGTTGGGGTCCCTGAACTTGGCACTCGTGCTTCCCCTGATCCTGACATCTGACATGCTTGGTTATCACTTCTATGAGAGTTCTAAACGTTTCAGCGGCTGAATCCCGAGACACGGGAGGCTGTCCCGGGGAAGCGCGCCCCGCACCTGATGTCGCCTGCCGGAGGCGCGCGGCCGCCACTAGAGGTCACACGGCGTGCCGGCTCCGCTCCGGGTTTTGTCACCGTTTCCAGCCCCCGGCTCCGGGGACTCCAGCCCGGCTTTCGTGCTCCGCCCACGGCCGCCTGCTTAGAAATAGGAAAATTCAATCATAAAAGCCCAGGATCAGGCAAGTTAGATGGCGCATGCGCGGATCCTCCGTCCGAAACCCACATTTTCCTTGACTTGGAAAGTCACCCAAAGCCGTACAAGTGCAGGTAAGAGACTTCCCTCCGCTCCGGGGCTCCGCAGGCTGCCTGGCCGGGGGCCACAGACCGGACTATAGTGGGGGCAATGCCCGGGGAGGGGACAAGTTTGGGGAACCTGGGTGACGGGTGGGCACACTGTCAGGATGACAGCTGCCCAGCTTACAGGTGCCCGTTCTCTATGTGCCAGCTTATGGTACCCCGGCGGAGTAGGTACGAGGACTGCGCTGACTTATGGAAACTTATCGGGGGGCAGTGAGGGTCTTTCACCACTTTATACCAGCGCACCACGCTACAGCTGCTGCGGGCGCTCTCTTGGGGCAAAGCTGTCACTCACTTCTATGCCCGTTCTAACTTGCGCAGGGTTCCGCTTAGAAGTGAATGACATCTGCCATTCTCTTCTAAGAGGTTCTGCAGCAGCAGAAAGCATTACTTGCTGTATGAACCTCCAAGGCTCCCCTTGCCCTTCTTCTGCACCCATACAATACGGGCACAGGGGGCAGCTATGGGTGCAGCTACTGTCCTCTCAATAATCATAACGCTGCCAGGGGGTGGAGGAAGGCGGCTCGCCCAGGGGGTGTGTGTATGTCTTGTGTGTGTGTGGGGGGGGGGGGGGGGGGGGGGGTGATTGTAACCGTGCATTTTTGGTCAATGTCACACTCCTATTTTTGAGCCAGGGAACAGGTGCCCAATCTGTCACTCAAACTCCACCAGAAAAAAGACACTTTGGGGCGTTGACTTGAAAAAGAAAAAGATTTTGGAAACAAGGTGGACTCTTTTCTCCTTTTTTTTACTCTGGAAAAAAAAGTGCTAAGAAATCTGGTGACTGGTTGAAAGTTTATTCCATGTAACCTGCAGCCTGGGGGGTTCCTGAGCACAGGGGACCAGACCTGCTTATAGGAGGACAGGACCCTTGTGGCTGATCTAGTAAGTAATCGCTTCCTTCTACCGGGTATTCTTTACACATAATTTTATATCCTAAAAACCCTATTATTAGGGGGTTATTATCAACATTAAACTCTTACCCACATCGCTATTATTACTTGTTAATAACCCAGCCACTTAAATTATTTCCTGATTGCATTATTGAGTCTTAAGACTGGGTGGGATGTGAGTGACATGAGCAGGGTTAGACGGTGACCCCCCTGGAAATAGCGGGCAGGGTGACTATGCCCCCTGCAAAGTTGGTGGAGGGGGTCTTGCTTGTGTTTAGGAAAGTTTGATATCCTGGAAAGTTTTCTTATGGGAACTATTTTAAAACACTTTGCCAAACTTTAAAATTAAAAAGAAGTCTTGGGAGTAGAAGTGAATGCTTTGAGTCTGTCTATCTATCTATCTATCTATCTATCTATCTATCTATCTATCTATCTATCTATCTATCTATCTATCTATCTATCTATCTATCTATCTATCTATCTATCTATCTATCTATCTATCTATCTATCTATCTATCTATCTATCTATCTATCTATCTATCTATCTATCTATCTATCTATCTATCTATCTATCTATCATTGCTTCTCATATCTCATTAATTATCATAGCACATCCAATCCTTTTATATTTCTGAGATCACTTTACATTAATCTCTTACTATCAGACTGTATAATATACACAGTGACGGCCTCAAAGCCTAACGCTGCCAGTGCGTTCTTCTGTGCTGTTGCATTTCAGCTTGCGAAGTGACTATATGGGGGAATATTGTTGAACCTTGAGTAATCAAGTTTCTGTGATCTTGTGCCTCCTCCTGTTTAATTTATTAGACTAGTTATTTATTCTGTTGATGATAATCTGTTGCTGGTTTCCATAGAGATGTCAACTGATCTCTTTCAGAAATCACACTCTATATAACAGCGAGTCCCTTTAAAGGGGCAGTTTGACGTTTCCAGACAGTAGTTGTGAAGTTTTCAGAGGTTGTTTAAAAAATAATAAAAACCTACAATATATTTTGTTTTATAGAAGGGAGGTTGCAGTTGCAGCTTTTGTGCCAAGCCGAGCTTATTATGGCTAACAGAAAGTCATGTCTTTGATCCTCAAGTTGCATCATTATTTAAAATAGATCATTTTTCTCTCCCCCAGCTGAAAATCTCCCAAAACCTTTTAAGATCAAAGCATTTGGCTGAGAACTATTGTTTAAAAAAAAAAAAAAAAAAGGAAATAAAAAAAATCAAAACTTTTAAACGAGGCTTCTGTGTTCAGCTTGTTTTGACCCAAAAGAGGAATTTTTAGCAATAAAAACAAAGCTCCTCGACTATAATGTTGTTTTATACTTAATCCTAGTGATGTATAAACAACTTCAAAGCAGGTCCCGAGTCTGTGATGTGAATGTGCAAGTCTGGCCATTTTTTTTCCTTCCATAACACTAGTTTATAGAGGAATCAACAAACATAATTATGAAGTCGATCAGACAAACGTAAACACGAGGTAATTCAGATTTTGCCTTTGCAGAAAAAAGGCACCGGGTCTTCCTACATTGTGTTCCTGGACCACGAAATACTTAAAAAAAATTGTCGACATCTATTAGCTTAAATAACCCCAGTGAGTCCCAGCGTCGCACCGTATGGGTAGATATTGTGGATTGTTTTTTATAATGCATTTTCTCCAATAAAACATAAATCACAGGAAATCTATAAGCACATAATTACTTTTGGTCTTTAAAATAACCAAGATCAAAAAGCAGGTAGTATTTCTCTGCCCTGTTCAGGGAGCGATGCTGCAAACAGATATTACATGATAGAGAAATCGTTGCTCTTCCAACGTGTATTGCTTTTTCTTTTTTTTTTTAATGATGCATTTTGTTTTTGTTTGTTTATGTAATTTGGTTGCAGTGCAGAAATGATTGTGACAAGTTCTATAAAAAAAAAAGGCTGTACAGCTTTAAACTCAGGAGTTTGCATATTCTCCTTGGATCTCTCCCCTTTGCTAATTATTGTGTTGTTTTCAGAGCAAATATGTCATATCCATGGCGACCAGGCAGGTTTATTGTCTTTGTGAACTGAATAGCTCACATAAGTAATTAATGACTTCTTTTTTTTTCCTCTCTGGCTTAGGTTAAACAGATCATTCAGGGAAAGTCATATCTCCCCCCCCCCCCTCTTTTTTTTTTCTTTTTTCTTAATACAATCACACAAGAAAATGACTTGGTACATGAAATACTTTAGTCGGGAAGTCAGTAACATATTTTGTTCATTTTGTATCTTTCTTTGTTTTTTTAAAAGCTGCAGTGTCAGTTTTTAGACAGATGAGGCTGTCATCTCATCCCTGATGGCAATTCAGTTTGTGGTGGTGGAAGCCCCTGGAAACAGAAGTGTTCTGTTGTAGAACAAGAAGAAAGGTAGTTGCATCCTCGAGGAATTTGAAGTGAAAGCCTCCCAGTGGAACAGCAGTTTGGTGTTTTTGTTTTTTCTTCCCTTACAGCCATGATCATTTAGCTTTATATTAACATGTTTACATGAAAGTTGTGATTGTACATTTAGCAGTATGTGTAGATCAGGGTAGGATTTGTGTTTCACCAGAAGTAAATGAGTTGTGAGGTTTGATAAAGAAGACTCTGGGGTATGACGTGGAGAAAAAAAAACTTTCAAGTTTTTTTTTTTTTTATCCCTACATTTACGTCAAGTCTACACTACCTATCTGCAACATGCTGCTGCTAGCATTTACTTCTGTATTAAAACCCTTAATCTTTTATCTAGCTAACCCAGCTATCCATATGGACGGTTTAGTGGGATTAGCAATTTGTGTTTGTATTCCTTTTATTTAAAATCCCTTGTCTTCTGTAAAGAGATTTTCAGACCAAAGTGACTCCATCTACCTCCCATTTGTTAGCCGGACAGTAAAACTGTTCCAGGAACCCTAGAAGATGATCATTTGTGGTCTTTATGTGAAAGGGGCCATAGTGCTGCCTGCTTTTAAGAGTTCACTTATTCTGCTGTCCTGTCTATCATACGTTCATATTTCTTCTCGGTGCTCGAGGTAAAGATGCTTTCAATAAATGAGGGATAGGTGCTCTAAACATTAGCGGTGAGTGGGGACCACAAGTTGTCATAGATTTGAAGTGTGGAAAAAATTAAAGGGATGGCTCAGGTTCCTTACGAGTTCTCTTCTGATGCCTCAGATAAGTATACAGAAGGTGACTGAGATGCAGGAGCCAGCAGCCTTGCGTGGGGCACCGAGAACAGTTTGGCTGTTTTATTTACATCACTGCCGACACAGCTTTGGTGCTTTAAATTGACTCTTGTCTGTTCAATATAAGCAGGCAGTTAGCATGCGTGTTAATATCCATTGAGTGAAACTTTCAGTCGATAAGCCTGTTTGGCGAACGGGTATGACGTGAATTGAGAGGCTGCTTAGCCCCGGAGAAAATTTGATGCTTGTTTTACGTTCAGATTTGACCAAATTGCCTATCAGTCCAAGCACTGTGCACGGCACAGGCCTTTATCATATTCCCTGCTGAATTTTTATCCCGGCATGGTTTATGTCTCTGTATTTTTATGTTCAAGGCAAAGTTTACTCTTCGAAAATGACTGTTTTTTTTATGCCTCAATATTTTACCTGCGTTTTTTGTGCTTTTCATGAAGGTACCTCCGCTGGCAAGCTAGGTAAAAGAACCAAACAGCCAGGTTAACTCTCTTTGACAGAATACTGCATCCTAAATGAAAGCAAGAATAAGAGAGAAAGAGGACATCGTAAATTTTGCTAAAATTAATCAGCCGTTTAAGGGCTTCCCATTAACGAGGTTTTCTAGGCAGGCTGCCTCCTCGCGTCCCCGGTCAAAGTCCGGGAGGGGGATGAGAAATTTGAAGAGGAATAATAAAAACAAAAGAAAGGGTGGAATTATAGAATATAAATCCTCAAGTGTCCTTGATCCATATTGTCAGATTTTTTTTTTTGGTCTGATTTGTCCTGTGTGCCTTTGACAGAATAGGCACGTAGAGAAGAGAGCGACAGAGAGAGAGGGAAGGAGAGCGACGTGACGGTCCTTTGGAGCTCATTATCATTCTTAATAAGTCTTAAGGAATAAAGAGAAGCATTGAGTATAAATGCTGGGTAATCCTAACACTCCTCAAGGTGAGAGGAGTCTTAAGGACATGGAGGAAGGGAGGAAGAGCCGAGGATACAGCAGTGGCCCTTATACTCTGTTAGGTGACTGGGAGAGACCTCGAAGGCAGCTCTTGTAAAAGTTACTGCTCTCTATTTCCCTAGAAATGTATCTGTGTCGATCAAAGGGGGAAGGAGAAAGCACTTAACAGTTTCATTAGAAAAATGAGATGGTTACGTTAGTCTGTTGTCGAATCTATTTATCCTCAGTGGTCCCGGGAAGGAGACTGTAGATACAGAGCGATGCGCTGCAGTACTAGCTGAGTGCTGGTAAAAATAAAAACGCGTTCCGCTGTAGCCGTTCTTGAACAAACTAAGTATTCCTCCATGTCAGAATATCTCCTGTGTGTTGACAGAGATTGCTCATTCAATGCCTGGTCCCCAAACAGATTCCTGCACTGTGTGATCCATCCGCTTGTCTCTGTTCTGTGCTCTCACTGCGCTGGCAGTGTGCTGTCTGCTCTGCCAACTTAGTTCCACGTACCTGGTCTCCATGAAGGTCCTTTTCATCGCAGCACTTCAAGGCTTTTTTTTTTTTTTTACTTCTAACTAATAATGTACAGGTTGTGTTGCTGATTTTCAAGGTGCAAAATGCTTCTGTTTGCTCAGTTTACAGAATAAAAACTTTGCTTGGTGTACCTGGGCACAGTAGTTGTGTGACTCCCTAAAGCTAGACATACACGGTTCAATCGTCCTAAAACATTCAAAGTTTACATTGATCAAACTTAAATCGTATATTGCACACATGGTTCGATTGGTGAAAATTGTTATGATTAAAACATCAATCAAAAAGTGATCGGACATGTTGGAAAATTTTCGTCCATTGTACGATTGAACTAGAATCGTAGTGTTGATGAACACATTTATATATCACTCCTTCCTGTGATCTTTGATTGGAACTAAAATCATTGATTTTAGTCGTATTTCAATCGCACCTTCCATGTGGTACTTCTTTGGATTTGCTTACAATCGGTGTTCGATGAAAAAATCAAGATCTAAAATTGAATCGAAGATCGATCATTCTAAAATCGAACCGTGTATGCCTAGCTTAACTTCTCATTACAGACCCTTCAAAAGATTGGGCTTAGGCCTTTAATATTACAAACAATCTATATATTTGTGTTATTTTTTTCTAATTTATATCACTGTTTACTTCCCATGCAGTATTTCTGTTCCAGATCGGTTGTCTTTACATATTGTAGACCTGTGTATTGTATTTACAAATATCGTAGCTGTCTTTGCTCATCCCCAAAAACATACTTCTTTCGTTGCTAAAAGATTATGGCGGCTTCCGTAATACCACCCTGACAGGCATGAAAAAAGGTTGTAATTGAAGTCTTCTCTGACAGTGCCAATGCTTCTTCCCATTTTAAGATCTCATGTAATGTAGCCTGAGCTGAAATCAAAGTAGAAAGTGAGCTCTGTGAGTATCCAGGTTGGTTATGTCCAAGTCATGGGCCAGTTTGTTGTAGATGAATATGATTGTGATTTTGACAGGTTGGAATGATATGTTGATTTGTTCTTGCTCTGCTAAAGTTGAAGGGAAATATTTCTGTCAAATCTATGCCAGTTCACAATTGTGTAAGAAAGAGATTTCAGCCTTCATAATTAATAGTGTAATGCCAGTATTATGTAGGCCTAGACAGTGCACGGCCCTGGCACAGTACATAATTGTGAATAGCTTCCATATGAAAGTTCACCAATTGATGTATGTTGTCCTGAATATCATCATATCGTCATATAAGATAGTACTGTAGCTATTTATGACATCTGCCTTCAAAACCAGTAATATGCTTATCTAAGTTTATAAAACATGCAGAATTACATTCTTACAGGATGACAGATTGTCCTGGAGCTTTAATACCTTCATAGCTTATGTCATTCGTGTTATTCAAAGTATAATTATAGGCAAATTATTATTTTTATTGGACTTGAGTGTTTTTTTAAATCTCTGCTGTTCAAATGGTATCTCCTATTCTGTGTAGGAGGTGTTCCAAGTCATCCCACAGAGCACAAATGTTTAAGGGTCCCCACACACATAACGAGCTGTGGCCGATTTTGCCGCGACCGATCCCTGTCGCCCCAAAGCTTGATAGGCCAAAGAACGGACATGTCCGGTAATCTCTGGCCGACCCCATTCAAACTAATGGCCAGCACACAAAGGGTGGCAGCCAGTACTGTGAGCGATGGAGAGCTCATCCACAGCTCATCTGTCAGTCTCCACTCATATCCTGTATGGGGACCTCTTATCTGGGCCCGAAATAATGCACAGTGTGTATGGGTTTGTGTACTAGGCAGAGTGTCCATGCTGACCACCAAAAGGGCTTTCAAAGGGTACATGAGTATCAGAACTGGACCATGGGACTATGAAAGTTGGCCTAGTTTGATTATAATAAATTAGTTTAACATCATGTCAATGTCCTCATGTTCATCATTAACCAGAGATTTGCAGGAAAAATAGGTCTTATACATGGAGGACTTACCTTAAAGCTTGCAGAATTTGAAGGATCAGCTGCTTGATACCAAGAAGACCTTCTGAAGTCTTGCAAAGTCTATGCCTTCATAGTTTATAGCTGTTTTGAAATAACATATATTTGACCAATAGTTTTAATGGTGTTCCTTATCAGAATATAGTCATAACATTTAACTTTAGACAAATAGTTAAGGAATAAGATCTACTGTAAGAATTTTGTAGTTGTCCTATACCTGGATGGGTTGATTCACTCTTATTTGCCATTGTTACCATTTTCAACGAGACAGGAAATAATGGGAAAGGCAGATTTTGCATTTGTTCCGATGGCAAAAGTCTAAAAGGCAAATTCACTTTTGTAGAGATTGTACTTCATTGCCTGTTACTTCTACTGTACAGGAACTCAAGAAAACATACATAAAGGGCCATAAGCAGTGAAAAATAAACCATCATCGTTTTCAACTTGACCTTCTGTATTCAAAATTGTAAAACATTTTTGGATATATATTGTTAAGATTTTTCTAGGGGACTCTGCAACAAGTAGGAAATGGATTCGTTATAAAATGAAAAAATAAATGACATTATAACTAGTCTAACAAAACAGCACATATAGGAATCTGCTAATATCTAAATGTATATATTAAATGTACACTTTATGATATGCAGCATAGTGTCACATGCCTGCTAAGTGAACAGTGTAAGCTAAGGACCTGGAATAATAAAGCTTGTTGAAGGTTTTCTTTTCACCTCCAAGCGTGGGACCATTTCATTCCTGTATTTGATAAAGAATGCATGTTTAATGGACACCAGACTAAACCATATTTATTCTTCTTGCAATATAGTTGTATTTTTTAACCTTGAATTATTTTTAGGATGATGGTATTAATTATTATTTTCATATGTTTTATGTAATCTTTTTTTACTTGCCATTCCTTTTTGAGTTTTAAGCAGCAATTAGAAACTTCTGGAAGCCAAGTACAGGTTCAGAGCATTGAAAGGTGTCCACAGAGAATGCTTCTTTCACAAGCTAAAAAATGTATGGCTTCCTACATGACAACCCTGACATGCAGTTTGTTTTTCACCTAATATACATGTATACACCAATTACAGAATAAATTGTGTGAACAGGTGTTTGCAAATGGTTTACTTAAAAAAAATGTGTGTGTATGTGCCAAACCTTTCCAGTTTCATTGTCTTAGCATTAGACCAGGGGTGGGCAAACTTTGTGACTTGTGGGCCACAATGGGTTTTTAAATGTGACATAGGGGCCAGACCAAGAGACCAAAGGGCCGCCCAGGATAGGGGTCCTAAGTCCTCATAGCAAGGATATTTAAAAATCTAAATATGTTAAAAAATGAAGAAAATTTTAACTTAAAGAAGAATTTTAACTTAGAGAAGCTCAAACATTCTATTGCAGGCAAACTATGGCCTCTAGGAATCAATCCAAAGACTTCCTAGGTGTTATCTTCACTTGCAAGGAATGAGGGGAGCAGGGCATCTTGACACCAAGGTGACAAAGGGCCAAGTTAAAGGCTTAAGGGCCGGTTTTGGCACTTAGTTTGTCTACATCTTAGACCAAAAAATGTTCCAAAAAAGGTCCGATCAGGTAGGCTAAACATATTGGGCCAGTTACACATTTTGAAAGCCGTCAAGTTTAAGTCTGAGCTGTACTTAAATGTATTATTGTTTATTTGGACACTTGTGAAACAAGTGTGTATCAAGTGAAGTCATCTCTGGTTGAATGGTCGTAATAACTAGTATGAGTAACGTCAGGGGTGGGAGCTAAGCCTTGAATTTATAGATGCAGAGTCCTATGGAGAAGTAGTGCTGTTAAACCCCTTTTTCTCTTCTAACCACTTCTCATTGGACTCTTCTCTCTGCAAATCTCTTCACTGGCTTCCAATTGTCCATAGAATTAAATATTCTATGTCTTGCTTTTATATCCCTCCATATCTCCTGTTCCACTTATTTTTCCATCCTGGTACATAAATACACCCCTAACTACCCCCTCCGCTCCTCCACTGACCTACTAATGACATCCCCACTCATAACATCATCACATGTGCTGCTTCAAGATTTCTTTAGGACCGCTTCTACTCTCTGGAACTCTCTCCCTCGCCCCATTAGACTTGCTTAGAAATCCCCCTCTTCAGTCTGGCCTCCCCATCTTCTTATTTCTTACACCACCACCATGTCTGCCCCCCCCCCCCACCTATTGCATAATAGGTTGGAGAACTCTGTTCCCCAACCTATTAAATTGTATGGATCGGTCAGGGTCATCTACTCCTCCTGTGTCAGAACCTGTACCTGTGTGTTATCTTGTGCGGCATCTAAATTTTTAATTAATTGTACAGCGCTGCATAATATGTTGGCGCTATATAAATACATGCTAAAAAAAATCGAAGGGTCGAGTCTTCCCATAATTTTAATGACATGAAACCATCAGGAATTTATACCCTATAGGTAACCATTTGTATAATAATTTTTTGCCAATTGAATCTAAAAAAACCAAATGCATGGATTTGTGCAACCTACCACCATCAATTCAATTTAAGTGTAGTGATTTGAAAAAAATAAACATTGGTAGTTAGCTGCCTAGACCTGTCAGGTCATAAATGTGATACAAATTTGAAAAAAGTGATTAAAAGTATTGTATGGAATGTAATGGAATGTAATGGAAGACCCACACCTAGAACATCCTCACAAATAGTGATTGTGTCATAGGAAATGTATAATATACCTACCTTCCACGCCCATTTAGGTTAATAATTTCATTGACCATATTTTGCGCGTAGACATTTGCATTGTGCATTTAATGTAGCAGCCAGTTTCTTAATGAAATTAGAACAAGTGGACGGGAATCATGTAGGCCCCACTTCGGGGAATCGCGTCACACGACACTAATTTCATAGCCATATTCATGAGAGAGCCATTTCCTAGATTGGCCGAGCAGATGCTTATAGGCAAAAAAAAATATATGTTCCTCTTCAGCTGCAGTCTCAAAATAGATGGCGTCCTGGCCCCCCCTCGTCCACCTCCTAATCGAAGGTGGCTAATTCTCCCAGTGGCGTTAGGTTGGGAAGCCTCAGAACGAATGAGTATGCAGAGCTTCAGACAGATGAAATGTGGTAAGTTTATGAAAGTGTGTATTAAAGTCAGTGCTGGGTCTCTAATTTCACTGCAGTATGCCAAAACACTGCGTTTCTTATTTCAGTTACTGTGATCTTCAGGGAGGTTAATTTCCATGACGAACTGCAGGCCATGTGCTTAAAGGATTTATCTAATTAGAATGACACTTTTTTTTCTTCTCCCTTTCTTCTTTTGTAGAAAAAAGGAACTTGTGTAGATATTTAAACTATGGCGGGAGCAGCCTCCGTGTACGGAATCCTGCCTCTGTCCAGTGCTGGTTATCAATCTTAACGGACAAATCTGGTTCTATCCCCGTGTTATTTATCTGCACGGTGTTAACTCTCTCAAACCAGGAAAACGTGTATAGTTTATAGAAAAGCGAAACTATCACTATCAAGACAGAAGACTGCACAATCCTGATAAAAGATAATAAAGCGTATGTTACTGTCACTCGTTTCATGAGAAAAGACATGGATCTTATAGTGCCAAAAAAATACAGTAATTGAGAGTGGGAGAGACAGTACTTGGGCCAACCAGGTATGGTGTATAGAAATATGATGAGATTACCAATCTTCTTTTACTTCATTGTCTAGTCACAGGTTGAGGCAGAGAGTTTACTTGGCTTTGACCAAATGAACATAATGTAAGGTCACCAACTTGTCTGTAGTAGCTGTGTAAATCTTAGGAGTGACCGGATTTAAAAAACGAAATTACTTCTGTGTAAATGTACAACCAGAACAAACCACGTACCTCTTGTTATGTTTGGGCTACACAAGCGGGGGCTATTGAAGGCCTTTGAATGTGTCCTGTGGTATGTAGAAGACAGGTGGAGTACAGGCACTGGTGTGAGATCTGCAGTACCGTTATCTTGCAAGGTGCATACATATTAAAAGCTTTTAATACATTTGAAATTCAATCTGATAAAAACATCACATTCTGTGTAAAATCTGTTTAACATCCATTTGCATTGTAGCCCTAGACAGTAACTGAGTCTTCAGCATAAGCCTCCCATTTCTTAGTTCTAAGATGCAGGAGGTCAGTCAAACAGTTACATTTATTTTGACCAGACTTGCCTGTAAGACACTAGTGTATGTCGTTTACTACATACCCCAAATCACACACCCTGAATGACCCTGGCCCTGGGGGTTTTATTATTTGTGCCAGTTTTTGTACAGCAGTTAACTTGCAGGCCTTTTTCATGTGTGACTGAAACTACGGAAGCCAGAACATCAGCTTTACATCCAGGCAAATAACACTCTTTAATAGGAATTTGCCACTGGGCATAGGTCAAGGTCCCATGTGCAGCTTGGACCTATGTTCCAAATGGATAAGAAATATAAAATAGTTGCACACAACTGTCAGCAGTGATCACACAGTAGATGTGATGTCAGAGAGATCGTTAGGTGGTAACCTCACAGGGTAAAAATTTTTAGTGAAATGGCAAATAGGTCAGCATGAGGGGTGGGTGATGAGGTTTGTGGTGATTTGCAGCTCCCGAGGTGCTGCACCCATAGCCAGCAAAAGATGTCATCTGTAACCAGGAAGTAACATCATCCTGGGATTCAGTAGATGGAGAGACACACTCGCGATAACCCCTGCCCCTGTACCCTAGACTTCGATAACCACTCCTGGCTAAGCCTGCACTGTACCTCCCATTATTTAAAAAAAAATTTAACCACAAACATAACGTCTCTTTTTGCACTAGGTTATGCACCTAGTGTCCCTGTTCCTATGTTGCAAAGGGCTTCATATTGACTGGAGATTGACAAATCAGAGTGAGGATTACATCCTGTCAGCCCCTTTAGGTAGCTGGACTACAGAACTGTTGTTAACTAAGAAAAAAAATTATGCTAGGTCAAGTTTATTTTAAGAAAGTCAGGTATGCTGAAGGATGTAAAGCTAAAAGTGGTTCGGTATAACATTATGAACCAAATGAGTGTCAGGTGGAAACTGATTGTTCCATATTTCAGAGTATCTCCTCTGGCAAATTTGGTACTAATGGAAACAAATGAAGATTATCTACCATCAACACAACATAACATGCGGGAAAACTTTGCAGAAGCTTTATCGTTCTACAAACGGAAAGCCAGACAAGCGATAAGTCCACATAATGCCCTTTCTAAACACTTTCCATTTCATGAGAAGTGTGGAACATCCATGACATTTGCTGTACATCTTTAAAAACATAATTTATATTAAACTGTAACTTCTGTAAAATACTGGTAGTTGCTGTATTTCTCTCCATATACCAAGTACCTTTACATTGTCTTGGTTATCTCTATGTTGCTTTTACATTTTGGAGCATTTTGGTATGTGAAACCAGAGATTTTACCGGATTTTGGGGGATTTAAAGATTGGTAGCTTGTATTTTTGGGTTTTGATGGGTACAGAATATCAGAAAAACAAGTTCTCTAAATATAACATTTGGACTTCCATCATATCTTAAAATCCATAATCTTAATGTAAACAATGCTTGATTCAGGATTGAATTCAATTTCGAGTGCTTCATCTTCCATTTCAATTCTTTATATTTTCTCATACCCTACTAATCTAATATTTTTTAAATCAGGTACCAAAGATTATGTAGCAGTTTGATGGTATAGAACAGGGGTGGGCAAACTTTTTGATTCGTGAGCCATGTTTTTTTCATTTTGACAGAAAGACAAGAGCTTGTAAGGACCGCCACGCATAGGTGTTAGTTAAATAAAAAAATAAATAAAACAATTATAACCTCTCTGAACGAAAGGAAGATAAGGAAGAAAGGAAGATAACACACATATTGTCCTCTAAGGTTCGACCTCTGGCACCCCTAAACTGATAACTACGTATAACTCTAAAGAGTTAGGGTCCAGACCATCATTGTCTAGTTCCTTCTCCAATGTAACCTTCCCTAACTGGGGCTTTGGTTCAGCAACATTAAATCAAAGTAATATTATATCTATACATGTCCTTATATCTGCAGTAGATTGTTGTATTGGATCCAGAAGAAGCCCACATTTGGGCGAAATGCGTTGATCAGTAAAGCCACCTACAGACTACAGTCTTTTTAATCTTTGCTAGCATGTTGGTCTTTGTACTTGTTAAGAAAAAAGGCCCCCATACACGTCTAGATTTTTCATCCAATCAATTTAATTCAATCAATTTTTTGGTTGATTGATTGAAAATCTATGGCAGCCCACATGGTTAGATCAACCTAAAACAATTAATATTGGGGAAAAAATTTATTGAAAAAGGATTGGACACGCTGGTAAATTTTAATTGGTTGCATTGAAATTGATTACACTTTCAGTCGATCCCCCCAAAAAAATTACTCCAATATCTGTAACTACAGTTGGCAAACATACAATCAATCACCAATTTCCCTGACCCCAAAAATTTATCTTTTTAAGTTGATTGAACAGAAAATCTAGACGTGTATGGGGGGCTTTAGGTACTTGTTTCTGTAGATCACAACATTTGATTATACATAGCAATTCTATGACTGCTATGTACAGCTCCTTTTGTGTCCTACTAGCCTCTAGAACAACTGCAGCCCCGGAAGGTGGCCAAGGTTTAGGATAAGTTGTAATCAACAACTAGACATGGCACAAGGAAACAGGCTGGCTGACGTTCACCAAGATTAGGTGCTAAGAGACCACATTTATATAAGATAGCCAGGGCTCAGGGTCTAGCTCCAGTTACATCCAAGGGCTGCTAGGATTACATCCGTAGATCAGAGGTCCGGGGAAGACGTTATCCTCCAGATCAGCTTGCATGACTTTTAGTAAAATTAGGTGTTAAGAAATGACATTTATGTAAGTTGTATCTTGGGGTCTGATTACACCGCTGGCTGAGAACCTTGTGGCACAGACTGTGGGTATTACGCAGTTTAGATCTTCACAACAATGCAGAAAAAGTCAGTTCTAAGGCAAATTTGTTGTTTTTGAGATCCTGATTATGTTTTATGAATTGCATTTGATCGTTCGCCATGTTTTTAAAAGAAAATATATCTATACCCTTATAGCAAATTAAGATGTTACAAACTGTGTATTGTCCTTTAAACAATTTTGCCAACAAAAGCAGCTTTTCTAATATGTGATAATGTAGTTTTTGTTTTTCGTTTGTAAAATCATAAAATTGCACTTTTTAGTTTTATGTTTTTAAATTTTGTTACACAGATTGTTGCTTGGAAAGCTTACTTTCACTGAGCTGTGAGCATTGCCATTAATAGGGTTTGTGTGATCTCATTTGGGCAGACTTTTCACTAGGTTTAAATATGTAGAATATGGTCACTAGAATAGCATTCAGCAGCTGGCAATGTAGTATTGGAAGACGCTGAAAACCATACTATCTATGCATCAGTATGACGAGGGTTACCGTATGTGTACAGCTCTATGCTACTTCAAGGGTAATTGAGAGGTTTGCTAATATTTTGTTTCCTATGTCTGGTTATGTAGTGCATTTGATTTTAATGGTCAGTATAGTTACCCCATTACACCTCCATCACATCACAGGTCACTTTCACTGTCCGATTCATTAGTCTATATAGAAAACTGAATTTTATTCTTATTTTAATTATAAATATTGTGTTTTAAACACATGTTATATACATTATATGTTTGGACAAGTGAATCCCAGCTCATGATCTTTAACATCTAATTTAAGAAGAAAATAAACTGATGGTGACTGATTCCCCAAAAGGGCTGGTTATGACTATTTAGCACTAGCACCCAGTTTCCTAGTGTCTAAGATATGCTCCGTCCAATATCCAAAAACCACTTGGTCCTGGTACGCGCTCTTATAATTTCATGCCATCACCACTGCACCATATTCCACTCTGCTCTTCCTCACTAGAGGACACCTCTGAATGGTGCTGCTATTTACTCCTCTAGCCGCTCCTCATCTGCTGCTCCTCTCTTTAAATCTCTACTGGCTTCCAATCGTCCAGAGAATTAAATTTGTAAATCAAAGTTGTAACTTGTGCTTTGATTTTAAATCACTCCACACCTCCTGTCTTACTTACCTCCCAAACCTGGTACATAAATACACTCTTAACCACACTCTCCACTGACCTACTAATGACATCGCCACTCATAAAATGTTCACATGGATGTCTTTGAGACTTCTCTAGGTTTGCTCCTACTTTCTGGAACTCTCTCCCTCATCCCATTAGACTTGCTCCTACTTTTATGCTCTTGCCCTGAAACCCCCCTCTTCAGTTTCGCCTACCCATCTTCTCATTCCTACCTTCCCCAGCTAGACAACATTGTATACTTTGCTCTTAGATTGTAAGCACTGTCCTCTTCTACTCCTGTGTCATAATTTGTACTTTTATGTTATCTTGTTCTCAGAAAGTATCAGAGAAAAGAGGTGTCTTGTTCTTGTTGATCCGCTCCATAGCATAAAGAAGTGTACGCCTCACAATCACAACCGACATATGTCTGGCCACCAGGACATGCATGCATACCACTCTTTGTTCTTATTTGCGGAAACCACTGAGGGCACGGTGCTAAGCCACACTCTTGGCCTTTCTCACACATCCACCAGCTAGCCCGTGGTGCTGAAACCGAGAAGGTAAGCTTCGGAGAGATCATGTGAGGTCACGCCTGTGCTAGCAGGAGTACGTATGTGTACAAACAAGTGAGCATCTGCTCTTATGTGAATTAGCTTCAGTGTCCTAACAAGACCATTCCAACTTACTCTGCCAAGTGAGTTAAAACAATTGAGGTGTTGGCATGATAAACATGTGAACCTACTGGTCTGGAAAAGTGAGCCATGGTAGTTAATTTTTCTCTTTATTATAGCATTTTTTAGATCCAAATATTTTGTTTTCTCATTTGAAGCATTTTTCTATTTTCACACTTCTAATGTATCTACTATAATTGCCCTATGACTGGGATAGATTTCTTTTGACAATTGGACAGTTTGGTTTCCTTAAGGATGCCTGTGAAGCAATACTGTATATTAATGGAGCTGCCGACCGGGGGTGGGTGGGGGGGCCGGATGTTCCTTGGGTGCTATTGGTGGAGTGGCTGACCGGGGGAAAGAAAAGAAACATGCAGCTTCTCCTTCCCCCTCCAGCACACAGCTCCGCACCCCCAGGCACCTTGCGCACCTCGATCTGCATGGGGAGGGAGCCAGATATGCGTGCGAGGGAAGGCTCTGGGGCCCTATGCACAGGCATATGCGGTGTAGTGGGGGGAAAAATAGCCCTGTCTATAAATATAATAAATACAGTAAGTGACCAATATGGTCAGGGAGTTGGTACACATAATGAGTTTCTAGTTTTTCAATTCTATATGAAAGGTCGTACTTCTTTTTTTTTCTCATATTATTCCTACGTCTTATTCAGCTGAACAAAACAGACTTGTTCATGGAACACAAAGGCCCTACAAATGTCTAGAAGGGTGAGGGATAAAGAGATGGAGGTGCCTTCCTCTAAGGCTGCGTCTACACACGACGGTAAACCGAGCAGTGCAGCAGCCTCTGTAATCCCCTATGGAAAATGACGTGCCTGTCTTTACTGCTGCTGTGCCCATAACGTCCCCGCGGTTGTTGGGGCACTGTAGTGTAGACTCAGCCTAAGTCAGTTATGTACCTTTCTAAAATTCCACAATGAATTGTTTAGAGTACTTTTTTGTGTTTTTGTATGTCTGTGGAGTTTGTGTAACATTTTGAACAATGGATATTGCCATTACGTATATACATTTTGCAAGTAAGCAGAGCCCATGCCATCCCATGTCATTGAGTGTATGATGATTCCATGACTTAATATACCCTGGTGATCACCCCATCATGACAGCATAGCAAATCAAAACTCAGTCCTACTATGCTGAGGCATGCTGTGTTAGAAAGCTTTTTAACACTTTTTTGATGTGGATGTCTTTTGCATTCTTTTTTCCACACTAAGTGCTTTCAGTTTTCTAAAGTTACATTAGGGTAATGTTATCGGACCAATGTAGAGGCAAACAGGGGTTATCAAAGTTCAAGTGCCTGAGCAGGTCAGCAGGATTAAAATTTTAAGCTAGTCATTCATGCATTATTTTTGTTAATTGATTGATTCTTGATCGTCTTGTACATTTTATATATAGACTCTCAATCTAATATCGATCGTACTACCTCACAGTGTAGTCCAGTGGTGGCCAACTGAGAGGCTATGGAGGGCCACAAGTGCGACCCTCAGCATTACTAAAGGGCCGCACATAACATTTTCTATCTATACTGACTGGTATAAACATTTTCTAATGAAGAGATGACAGCAGGCAGAGCTAGAAGACATTTATTTTTGATTTTTAAATAACAAAACTTGTTTT
>CM070038.1:97019452-97032600 GCA_036250615.1 Ptychadena robeensis
GGATGATGGCTTTACTTTGACTACTTAACACTGTATTGGGCAACAAATATTTTTCGTTTAATGAAAAACATATTGTACAAAATATGTCCCTGACAGTGCAATTTCCCCCAATTTCCAGTAAATTACTAATCGCCCTAACTATATGAACCACCAGCCTTAAAACCTTTTCCAGCTCGGTGGGTACTCATGAATAACTGTGACTCCTATTTTCCAATTTTTACCAAACCCTTGGTCATTGACCCTTTTAAGAGCTCTCAGTTGACTGTCCAGATGCCCCTTAACCAGCATTTCTCCAAATCACCTTGATCCATATATTTTTCTTTATGGACACTGCCAGGAACCCTCCAGCTGATGTGACAAGAAAAAGGGCCAATAGCCACAGCAAATTAGTTGACAGAAATAAAATCAAATACAACCTTCCAATGCAGCATAGAAAACAAAATGAAGGGAGGAATTATGGGTCACGTTGGTCAATTCCAAAGAGAAAAAGGATGGCCGCAACCACTACCCTTATATATTATATATTGCCCGCCCCTTCCTGTGACCATCACTTTCTTTGACTTCGTAACCCTCTGCACCCCACAGCCCACCCAAGTAACCCAACAGGCTCAGGTTGGCCATTCTTGGCTTTACTGCTTAATGTAGGCAGTCATTTCAAACAAGTCCAAATATTATTTTGTTTTTTTTAAGCAATGTACTTTCTCTACCATTGCCCTAATAAGTGGCGAATACAGCATATGGGGGTAACAGGGAACTTCTGTCTTGTAACAGCATTTCTGATTTTTGTTTACAAACTGCAACTCTACCTTAATGTTTAATTTCAAGTTCACAACTAAGTATATTTATTACATACATAACAGGGAATTGATTTACCTGACAATAAAGGCCCCCATACACGGGTCAGATTCTGGCCGGATTCCGGGCCGATCGATTCCGGGCGCGTGCACGTGAATCGATCGTGCCGGAATCGTGTGCAGCCCACCTTGTCCGTCCGATCATGTCCGATCGTTCGGGGGCCCAGAATCGGATCCGTCAGAGAACCAACATGTTGGTCTTTTTGATCCGATTCTGCACAGATCAGGGGGAGTTGCCATTTGTGCGGTGGAATCGGAGGTGGAATCGGACACGGAATCGTCCCGGAATCGTGCCGGAATCCGTTGGACAAGGTGGTATGCAGCGATGGATACTCTTAATTGGCCGATTGATCACACCTGCGATTCCCGGCAGAATCGCCGGAATCGATCGGATGATGAATCGATTGGACATGGAATCCGACACGTGTATGGCTAGCTTAAGATATACAGTGCTATCCTGCACAGCCTTGGCTGGTAGGGGATCTTTTTATTTTTTTTTTTCGTTCCAGTTACGTTTCATCTACAGGTCTTTTTCCAAGCTTGCGACTGGGCAGTGAAAAAAAGAATAAGTACAGAGTATAGTGCTATAGCGGGGGTGGGCAAACTTTTTGGCTTGTGGGCCACAATGGGTTTTTTATTGTGACATAGGGTCCAGGACCAAGAGCCTGCAAGGGCGGTCCGGCTAGGGGTCCTAAGTGCTCTTAGCTAGGATATTAAAAAAAAGAAAACATGTAGAAATTATTTATAAATAGAAGCTTTAGATAGAGAAGTGTAAACATTTTATTGCAGCAAACTATGACCTCCAGAAAACAATCCAAGCAATTATCCTCTAGGTGTTATCTTCACTTATTGCAGGGAGTGAGGGGAGCCAGAGCGACTTGACACCAAGGTGACAAAGGGCCAAATTAAAAGACTAGGGCCCCCCATACACATTTCAATTTTCCTGTTCGATCAACCTAAACCAATCAATTTTAAAGTCGATCGATCAAAAGTTCGATCGAAAAATTCTCAGACATGACGATTGAATGTACATCGAATGTTATTTTGTTGTGCCCGATCGATTTTAGTTGGATTTAAATAATAAGCATACTTATACATCCATTGGCAGACATTTTGGTGTGTTTATGATCTACTTCCTTCAATTATTCTTTTGATCGATTGAACCAACATCTATCAAATATTGGTTTCTCCATGTGGGAGGTAGTTCTATCGTACTTTGATCGATCGAACCAACGTTGATCATAAATTACGATCGAATCTAACATCGATTGTAGGGAAATTAAAACATGTATGGGGGCCTTAAAGGGCCGGTAATGGGCCCTGGGCCTTAGTTTGCCCATGTCTGTGCTATAGTATCATAGATTCTTTGATACTGGTTATGAGAGAATGGTGTCAGAACAAGCAGCGCAAAGAAGATAACTGTATACAGGGCTTCTTAACCAGATCATGATAATGAACCCACTGCCTGTGAATCCTCCACCCTCCACCTTAATGGTTTTGATGGCACAAAAAGAGGGGAACACAATATCGGGCATATGGTGTTAATGTTGTGGCTGATTAGTGTGTTACTTTATATTTGATATTAAAGTGTTAAGCTGTTATATTTACAGCCAAGGGTGAAGATGGGTTACATTCTATACCTGGTTGGGGGTACTGCAATGGGCTTAATAAATATACTGTTTACTTAGATCTTTTATTTAAGATGCCCCTTCAGTTCTCTTACATTTACTATAACTGCCAAATTGAACATTTGTCAAGAAATATTATACTCTTTCTATTTAATGACTGAACAAACAACATGGGTGTTTGATTATTAAAAAAAATGCCCTCAGAATCTCTCATAAAAAAAACAAATCAGACAGAGAATGGAAGTAAGGAAATGCGTTATTTTAGGACAGGTGAGCAAACAGTGACAGAACACAAAGTACAGAGCATACTGAAAACAATGCAAATGAGCTTTTAGGGTAAAATCATGCTGCTACATGTATGTGTTGCCTTGTGCATAGAGTGATCATATTATATACACCCCGAATATTTAGCATCATTCAGAGATGACAGATTGTGCGTTTATGTTAGTAAAATGTGTCAAAATACATTAAATATAAATCTTCAAGTGATCCTGTCATTCATTCCAAGTACTCTGTGTAAGTCTTCACACTATGCCTACCCTTCGCTGTCTAGTTCAGACAAGCCTTTTCAGAAAGATCTCAGTTAGGAAATGGAGGCCTTGACTTTGGGCCTGAGGTTAACCTCTGGCATTAGGCTAGGGCTACACTATGCGCTTGGATGCGCTGACCCCACCGTTTGCTATGTTTAGGGCCACGTTATCGGTTGCGCTACATAGCTGTAAATCAATGGGCTGACGTATGACTAACATGGCTGGGCACAGTAGTCATGTCAGTCTGATGCACTGTCAATATACACATCATACGTCAAGCCCCCGCTGTGTTTATGTTGACATGTTGCTCCGTGTCGTCATTAACGTGGTAAAGGCTCCGATTGACAGATCAGGGGATATCAGGCTGTGTAGACAGGTCTTTCATAGCCTATTGCCATCAGTGGCGGGCTTGTGCACTGCGCTAAAATACCTGCATTGGGATTTCAGCTCGGTGCACAAGCCATGGGCTCTGACAGGGTTGTCTACACAGCCCATCATAGCCCCTGATCCCTGTAGTGTAGCCTTAATTCCCATTTATTCTTTGGCCTCAAGTCTGACTGTGGACTGTGACCATTACAAAACGGTTTGCTGAATGACCATGTAGTAATGGACAAGTGGTGGAGTGTAGTCCTGAAGTTCAGGAAATTTGAGCATGAATCTCAAATTCATAGCAATTCCAGGGCACTGCAGAGTCATTTCTATACTAAGGAAGTTGTCATCGCTCTGTAGTTACAGAAACGATCACTGGCCAATAAAGCTTCTGAGTTGGGTGATGTTTTCTGCTGTCTATAAAAACCTAACTTACACGAAAACTCAAACATTGAAGATTTTATACTTTTAACGAGTTGTAAATAGGACATTAGCGCTTATACTTCATCATTTACCAAAAACCTAAACCTTGGTTTTGTTTAAACTGAGAATTTTATCACTCCAGCTTAACTTTGGCTTTTTCCATGAATGGATGTCCTCCATCAATATTACTGCTTCTGGTGTAATAATACACATCAGT
Source organism: Ptychadena robeensis (assembly GCA_036250615.1). Taxonomy (NCBI): domain Eukaryota; kingdom Metazoa; phylum Chordata; class Amphibia; order Anura; family Ptychadenidae; genus Ptychadena; species Ptychadena robeensis. The sequence continues at coordinate 97,023,474 of CM070038.1, forward strand.
CACATAGGAGACCTTCTTAGTGAGAGAGGTCAGTCCACTGAGAGCACAGCTTTGCTTGCAGTGCATTTGGGTTAAAGAGCTAAATCTGCAAGGCTATTAAAATATAAAACCTCGTAAAAAAAAGAAGGCAGGAATCCATATAGGCGTCATACTTTAATTTATCACATCCCTGTCATTGCCTATGTTTGTTAATCAATTCTGTTCCATAGGATCCTTTCTTATGGAATGCTTCTTTCTTTTAAAGCATATGTTTTATATCATGGTTAGCCAAGTTACATATTTGCAGTCTGGGTTTGTCAGAAGTTGATTTATAATACTATCCATCCATTAATGTAGACAGAAGTAGGTAATGTGTATTACAGTGGCCCATCATAAAATGTTTAATAAGCACTTTTCTCTTGGTAAGCAGCATGACTTGGTATAAAGATGGCCGATCAAAGAACTGTCCTCTGAAATGTACACATAGCTAAAGAGGGAAGACCATCAGGAAAAGTGGCACCGTTCAATCTCTAGAAGGTGGTAATGCAAAAGCATGACCTGTACTTGGCCAGTGCCGGCTGATGACAGGATGTGTACTCTCGTCACAAGTGGCCAGTTTATAATCCCTGCTTCTCCTTATTGGTCCTGTTCCCTGCAGCCAATAATAAAATATGGCTCGAGGTTTCATTATGGGATGTATTGATTACCTTTTGGGACAGATGAATTATGGAGAACATTAAATAAAAAAAAATGGAAATATTTTAATGAGACTGAGAGGTCGATTCTAGAAATGGCTGACACTATCCTTCCCGGCATGTCTGGTACATTTACATTGGAGAGGGTCGAATAATGTAGAGAAGAATGTATATGTATGTATGTATTCATATATAAACATTACTTCTCCCTCTCTGCATATGTGTGTGTGTGTATGTATATATATATATATTATATAATGTGTATATATATATATATATAATGTTTATATAATGTATATTAGAGTGTGATCGGTATACTGTGTTACTGTGTCAATCTTGAATTAAGGCCCCCATACACGTGTCGGATTCCCACCGGATTCCGGCACGATCGATTCCGGGCGCGTGCACGCGAAACGATCGTGCCGGAATCGGGTGCAGCCCACCTTGTCCCATCGTTCGCGTCCGATTGATCGGGGGCTCAGAATCGGATCCGACAGAGAACCAACATGTTGGTCTTTCTGATCCGATTCTGCACACATCAGGGGGAGTTGCCATTTGGGAAGTAAGTGATCGGACACGGAATCGTCCAGGAATCCGTGGGACAAGGTGGTATGCAGCGATCGGATACTCTTAATTGGCTGATTGATCGGAGCTCCGATTCCCGCTGAGATCGCCAATCGATCGGGTGAGTGATCAATTGGCCATGGAATCCGACACGTGTATGGCTAGCTTTATATCGCAATCACTAGTGTTTACCTTACAGCGTGGAAGGCTTCACTCAAATTTAAAGTTCCTCTCCCATGTCTTTATATGTGAAAGGAATGGAGAGGAATTTTCCCCTACTCACTAAAGCTGGCCATACATGGGTCAATAACCTGCAATCGACCCACAAAAAATTTGGTGAAAAAAATTATCGAACCACCATCCATCGATCATTTGGCATATCGATGCATGCCACTTTGCGCAATTCCTGGCGAACACACAGGGATTTACCAACATCAATTCTTCTATGGAGCAGGATGGATTGGTCCAGGTGGACTGCGTTCGATTCCAGAATGATCGCCTCGCACGGTGATCGAATGTTCGGGAAACTAACAAAAAATCGGTCCATGTATTGGGGCCTTAAAACATGAAGAGTGGAAAGAACTAAAGGAAAGGTTTTAGTAGTCATGTCTCTCTTTTCACAGTTGTGATTACTGCATTGGGCACAAGAACCGATTGTGCAGACATATTCACAGATATTTAGAGACTATACAAAAGATGTAAGGGTTTGTTATTAAAAAACACACACAAGACTAGAGGCATGTTCATGCCTTAATTTGATGTACAGATGACTACAAAAACGGCCCTTCCCTACTTAATATTGTGTTGAATCATAACAGATTGAATGAGCTATAATAATGCCTGGAACTAAACAGAGAATGGACGTGCTGTCATTGCTGGTACACCATTTTATGTGTTTTGCTTTGTCAGGCGGGTCATAAAGTCAATTGATGGTTGAGAGGAATTCAGTGTTTTCTTATAAAAGATTTCAAAGAATGCTGTCAAGGCCCATCAATGCTAGTCAAGTCTGTCAGTCCCCCCAAAAACCCCTAAACATTTATATATTTAGTAACTGCCCCAACATATGAACCAGACAGTGCTGCCCTGCTAACAAAATACATAGTGTATCACCCAGTAATATTTCTCAGGTTTGATTCAATACCAGATTTGAGGAGAAGTGTTCCTATGTTTTGCACGCTGCATTGCCATGAAGTTACCTATAATATTTTCTCTGTTACTTCTGGTCAACGGTTTTATTGGCTAGTCCCACCTGAAGGAAATCTTTGTGTAGATGCTGATAAGGTGCATCACACATTGAGTCCTTTCTTTCTGGTTGACCATGAGTGCTCATCTGACCCTAGTATTCAGGTCCTGGCCAGAATATGAGGTCACAGATTAGCACATTGTTGTTGCTGCTTAGATGGATTTTCCTTGGTTCACAGAAAGAACTGAATTTGTCAAGCACAACTTGACAACAACAAAGAAGTAGTAGAAAAAGGAAACTCCAAACTATATATATAACTATATATATAACTATATATATATATATATATATATTGGACTGAAAGTACCCTCAATGGGTACATCAATTGAGGGTACTTTCAGTGCACTCTATGACCATTTAGGGGATGGGCACCCCAACCCAGAAGAGATGCAAGTTGTCCATGGCCTCCTCTGTAGCGTGGCTTCAAGACTCCTCTATGGCTGCTCCTAATCTCTGGAACGCTCTCCCTCGTCCCATTAGACTTGCTCCTACTTTTAACGCTCGCCTACCTGTCTTCTCACTCCTGATTTCATCATCATGCCAGTCCCATCTCCCCACCTATAATATGTTCCCCAACCTATTAGATTGTAAACCCGATCAGGCAGGGTCCTCTTCTGTGTCATAACCTGTACCTGTGTGCTATCTTGTGTGGCATCTCAACTCTAATTTATTGTACAGCGCTGCCTAATATGTTGGCGCTATAAAAATAGAAGTTAATAATAATAATGTTATTACATTATAAGGACATCAGACAGGAGAGGAGACATGTCGCCTAATTGTTATTAAAGGATTAGATATCCCTTCAGTTTGAATCTCTGGTTCTGATACAGTTCTGTGTCTCTTGCCATCTTATACAGACCTGTGAATTTAAAGTCTACAAAAATTATTTAGAAACATTATTTACATTTTATATACACTTAATACAATGAAATTATTATTATTATTACAAAAAAGAATTATTTCCTTTTCTGTTTATTGTTTGGTAATCACCAACTTAACACAACTGATCGCATTTAATAAAATTATTATTTAAAACATATTTTTTTTATTATAAAAAAATATATAATTTCCTTTTTCTGTTTTGTTTATGAACATCTTTTTTAAAACATCTCAAAAAGTGATATATCAGGATCTGTTTAAAAAATAGTGAGATGTTGTTTAGAAGTTCAGTTTTTTATCATATGATGGAGTGATTACAACATCTTGGTGAATATCTTCCTGAATGTCAGTACAGAAAGTATATGGTATATTGGTAAGAAAGTGGTTAATAATTAGTTTGGTGTGACTTGAAGAAACATTTGTGTGTTCTGTGAGAGTCGGTACTAGGCTGTGTGTTTAATTAATAACCGAATTGCAGCATATTTGCTGTTGAATTTACCAGCTGCCCTGAAAGCTTCTCGTTTCACCTGGGCGAATGCAAAAAGGTGGCGGTTTCCGTGGATACGGGGCCTCTCCATGGTGACACACCCTCTGTATTTTATGTTCCTTAGTTCCCTAGAGTTGATTGTTTTTGGCAAAGCAGCTCAGAAACTCATCCAACTATTAAGTAAAACAGATAGGTAGCTGGAAGGGCAGTACACAAACAGGCCGGATTACCTGCAGCAGCTTCTGCCTGAGCTGGGAGGCTCCCCGCTCACCTGGAATGAAGAGCCCCCACCCCAATATATGAGGTTCAGGAAGCTTTATGTTATTTTTATATTGGATTTGCATTTTTGTATTAGCCTGAAGAAGGGATCTGCGACATCCCGAAAGTTGGCTTCTCTAATGACTTCAGTTAAGCCCCCCATACACCTTAAGATCGATCCATACAATTTAAGTTTGATCTACCAACAACTGTGTAGTATAGTGACCTCCCTGATAGAATACATAGTAATTGAAAGGTATATATCACTGCTATGTAGTGCCGGGTCCTCCCTGATAGAATACATAGTAATTGGAAGGTATATATCACTGCTATGTTGTGCCGGGTCCTCCCTGATAGAATACATAGTGATTGGAAGGTATATATCACTACTATGTAGTGCCGGGTCCTCCCTGATAGAATACATAGTGATTGGAAGGATTAGAAAGGTCCTCATATCACAAGGTTTTGGTAGAACAAAAGTTGATTGTACAGAAATTGCATGAAAAGATTGTAAGGTGTATGGGGGCCTTTAGCCAATACCTAGTGTCACTTAAACTCACAGTATTGTATTTTTGTGCATGAGCTTAACTTGTTCAACTATCCAGCCTTCTTCTGAGAGTGTTAGCTGTGGGGGGTTAGGATAGGACCTGTTTTGATTTCAGCAGTTAAGGGCTACAAATGTGCTAACTGCACTACCTACCTCCCTAGTAAGAAGCAACATTGGGGAAAATCATTTTAGTCCTATATCAGCTCTACTTTATTTTTTCCATACAGTGTACATATCACACCTGTTCCAGCCTTTAATGGCATGTAGTTGATCCTTAATACTCTTACAACGTGACAACAGTAAGCAGTGTACACCAGCAGTATCTGGTACTGAGTCTGGTAAAAGTGGGCTTTGGATAGAGTTTTTTTAAAGGCAAGTCAAGTTGCAGGAGACCAAACATATGCTGTAGGTTGGCTTCTGGTGAATGCTGGTCATTTCTGTATGTGGTACCCATACAAGTATGAATAGTAGTTCTTAGTAAATAGTAAAAAACAAAGCTGAGTTTATGTGATTACATACTAATTATTCATATTACACAGTCACATCATTTTCGATTGTGAAGCTATTCTAAATGCTTGCCTGCTGCCAATATACCAAACCAAGAAATGGTGTTCTATATTCTATCACACTGATGATATTGTTGGTAGCTAAGGGGTGTATTTGGCTTGTCACACATTGGTGATTTTTCAATTTAATTATCCAATTATTGGATCATTTCATTGATCATAAATATGTTCTTTGTTTCAGAATTTGATTGACCAAAAGGAATTTGGTGTAAAACAGAAATAACCTTGAAAGGTCAAGTTTGAAAACTGTTATTGTTCTTAAGTGTATAAAAATGTGATATCTGAGAAATTTGATTGACTTCAACAGATCAATTTAGTAAAAATTTAGTGATCAATTTATATTTCAGAATCTTGCTTTAACAGTGTGTTCAGTTATTTTGCAGTCAATGTTTTGTTCAATAACATTTTAACTTTAATTTGACTAAAGTAGATTTTTTATATGGCTGATTTTAGGGTCATACTTGCCTGTCCAGGTTGACCTACCTATTCACCCCTATATCTTGTGAATCCTTTTATATGCATAAAAATATCCTTAGGCTTAACAGCCAAAATCATATTCTAGATCAGTGGTGGGCAACTGAAGTGATATGGAGGGCCACAAGTGCGGCCCTCGACATCACTAAAGGGCCGCACATAACATGTAGGACCGCCAAAGTTGATAAGGAAACACTGGTCATCGTGTGCCACTACACATGGTGATATATGGAATGCCCCATATACATCAACAAAGGTTACCTGCCTCATAGATATTATCAAAGTAGTCTTGTGGAAGCATAAGGCGCTGTCTGGGTCCCCTATTAGCTTTCATGTATGCCAATTAGCATGCTCAGCTAGAGGCTCAGCGAGTCCCTTTCCTCCTCTTACCGCTCTAAGAAGTTCCCAGGACGCTTTGGTGGAGGATCGGTGAACAGGTGAGTTCCTATGCCATTTGTATTAACAGGTTTTGGGGGCCACAAGTGGAGGACCATGGGGGGCCGCCAAACATCACCCAAAGGGCCGCATGCGGCCCCCGGGCCTCAGGTTGGGCACCTAGGTTCTAGATTGTCAATTTGACAAGTATGTTTGCAGATTGAGATTAGATCTAGTCAGCACGTTAGGTTTGCCAGACCATTGAGTGGGTACTTCATACTCTTTTGCCTACTGTGTATGGCCATGCTACTGTAAAACAGATTGGTAAATGTTTTAAAGACACAACATCAATATATTCACTTTTATTTAATATCCTCCAAAATTTCTAACTTCATTTTTTTTTCCTTTTGGCTAGACCATGGTTACCTGTACAAATAGAAAGGGAAACTCCACCAATGTATTACAGACAGTAATTAAAGGTTAAAGATTGCCAGACCAATATTGTGAAAGTCCTAAAAATAAAAATAAATGCTCTAGGGGCCATGCCTATCAGTCATTACAAGTGAATATATTAGATGCAGTCTTGAACCAACTAAACTGGTCAGAAGAACGAATATTACCAAAATAGCTTAGTTCAAGTAGCATGCAGTCCATATTCACATTCATTGTCATTATGCGTTGATGTGTTTAGATGGTTCAGTACTCAATCTAATACATCTACTTATTTGGGTTCTTTGCATAACATATTTGAAAATCCCTAAGCCCTGATAAAGGAAGACGGTTTAAGCCACTGAAGCGTGCTGGGCGCTTGTCTATGTGCCCTAAAATACACAATAATATATATATGTTTTTAAAAAATGATTTGCCTACTAATAAACATGTTGGGGCTCATTCACACTCGCTGTGTAGGGCAGCTATGGTCAGCGCAAGGTACATAAGTTGTCTATACTGCGGTACTATACTGCAACGCTGCTAGCTCTTTCACACTAGACCTGCTCTTGCCTTTCTGGTGATGTGCAAGGACACTGTAGATTACTGAAAGCACACTGCAGCATGCATTTTTGTAGGCGCAGCACAAGCATCTTCCATACACTTGTATAGGAGACATAAGCGCAGTACATGGCAAATGTGTTCTTTTTGCTGGTAACAGATGTGGTTAGCACCCGCGGTTGCATTACCACTTCTATGTCCGTTATCAGCAAAAACGCAACTGCAAGCACAGAGCGATCTTCAATTAGATTGACTTGTGCAATTTAAACATCTATAGTTTGTCTAACATTGATTTATGGTACTGGTATGGTTATGTGTATACTATTGTGATCGATCGACATAATACCATCGGATACAAATCGATTGAAATACCTACCTATAATTGGACGACTGACATTTTTCAACATGTCCGATTAGTTTGATTGAAAAATCAAACCATGTATGGCCACCTTTAGGTATTTTCCCTTTCTTAACGCTGATTCCTTCTGTGTAAGCCTCTGAGAAGATTTCTTGCACTCTTAAGCTTGCCATACATGTATAGATTCCCTTTCGATCATTGAACAATTGATATTAACGCGGTCACTTCACCATGCCAATCGATGTGCTCCACATTAGGGAATTGACCTTTGGCCGATACCAAAGTAATGCAGATCGAACAGGAAAATACATACTTGTCTTGGTAGGTACAAAAATAAAACAAAATAGACTTGTCTGATCCCTGTTCGATCCTTGTTTAGTTGGATTTAGACTCTTTGGGATCGTTCGTTCAAGGTGGACAGCCTTCAATTCCCCAACAATTGATCAATGCTCGATCTGCAAGAATGTGCATGCCAATCGATCATAGGGGAATCAAAGGCAAAATGTATATATGGGGGGGCAATAGAAAAAGGAAATCACACATCCTATTGATAGGTTACGACCAAATCTAACAGCAGCTGTTGAATCCACTAATAGAACTGACTATAACTGCAGGTTCTCCTATCCTTCTGGATGTATTTTACGTGACCCTAGTGTCTTGTCTCTCCATTTGTGCCCAATGTTCCATACATCTGCCAGCACAAACATACCCATTCTAAATATAATAAAAAATGTTGATATTAGTTCCATTAAACAGAGAAAACACAATAGCTGTTCTAGAAGAAGCCCTATAATGGCCTCTAGCAAATCAAACAAATGGCCCTGAGAAAAAAAACAAAAAAACTTTTTATGTTGTTGTGAATGTATACTGCAATTAGGATATCTCCCTTAGTCTAGAAAGGTAAAAAGGAAAAAACATAAAGCTACTGTCTGCCATAGCAGACTTATACTAGGAACACAAATACACACCCACGCTCTGAACTGGCGGCACACCTGACAAACACAGGGACTGGCAGCCAATGGGAAGACGCTGTGTTGAAATAGAGAAGAAAGAGCGATGCCAGCCTTAATTAATTTAAATATTTACCAATCCAGTTTTTAATTGTGTGTATGTTTGCTTTATTTGTGTACAAGAAATACCTGCTGCATGGGCGTTCCCGGTGCTAGGATAAAGCTGATGACATCAGGCTGAAAAAATGCAATGAAAAACATTTTCATGCCACAACAGATCCAATTGCAGTTTTTTTTTCCTTCCACCTGAATTATCACTATTTATGATATTTTTTTATTTCGGTATCTTGAGGTAATATAAAAACACTGATGATTACAATCAGAGGCATTTACTGTGTTGAAAGGATGGGCTTTGTTGTTTCTGTACAAATTGGTACATTCAGTTTCTCATAGGTTTGCCACTTCGGCTTATGCAGCGCACACATTTCCTGTCTTTTATTCTTTTTCATTTCCACCTTCCGCATCAGTGCTCTCACCTTACCTGCCATTCCTGCAGTTAGTTATCTTAGTTACCTTAGTAAGGAGTTGTGTTTCAGGCAGGGCTTTTTTTCTGGGGGAACGCACTGGAACAGAGTTCCGCCACCTATTTTAAGGCTGGCCCCAATATAAGGGCACTGGCTGCAGTGCGTCGTTGGTGGCCCCCTTGGGGGCCCCCATGTGTGTTGTTTAGTGGGGGGAAGTGTTGGCCATTCAGCATGGGTT
>CM070038.1:97034482-97052844 GCA_036250615.1 Ptychadena robeensis
GTTGGTAGATCTAATGGAGATTGTATGGATTGATCTTAAGGTGTATGGGGGGCTTTAAGCCATAAAGACCAGATCTCTGTAGATATCTGCTAGATTGGGAGTCCAGATTAGTATTTTTTATGCACTTTGAAGAATAAAATGTATTCTTTTTATTTTTTTGCTTTTAGAAGTGTTTGAACTTTTTAAAAACCATCTGTGTAATTTACTTTTCTTACCATTTAATTGCCACTAGTCACAAAAAATATAGCGGTTGAACAAGATTCGGGTTGATGACTTTCCATTATGATTCTTTTTAAAATGTCTGGATGTCTATGCTATGGGCAGTCTCTGTCCTTTACAGAGTTAAGCTAATAATATCTCTAAGCAGAACCACTTGATTTCAAGATCCGTAAAAGGAGAAGCATTGCATCATCTTCAAAATTATGTTTGAAGATATATGATTAAAATTCAGGAGTGACACTGACGTTTATTAACTCCTATAATTTATTTCTTTATAAACTGGGCTAAGTGATATTAGTCGGATGTTGTTTAGATAGACCTGCAATAAACGTTCCCTTTCTGTTATGGTTATATGACCTTTTTAATATATTACTGTTGTTTTTGGGGAAAAAAAGGTTGCAGTATGTTTCAGTAATCTCAGGGCAATCCCGCGTCATTTCTACAATGAACATGTGTTTAGTAAACGACCGTTGGCAGTTACCTTCCAGATTTTACCTGAAACGTTTTCTTATGTCAGTTATGTACATTTTTTTTTTTACTTTTTGGCAACACTTCCATTTTTCCTTTTTTGTAGTTTTTCAGAATTTAGAACCATGGCAGCATTTCTTTACTTGAAGTTTTGGTTTGGAGTTTCAACTCAGCTATTTCATAATGGTTTGAAATAGACTTTTGCTTTGTAACCACCAGAGGCCTGGCTTTACCATATCCTGATTAGTGATGATTGCGAATATTCGGATTCCGAATATTAATCGCGAATATCGGCAATTTGGAAATTCGCAAAGATGGTGAATATATTCGCAATTCCGGATATTCGGTATTTTTTATCCATTACACATGCCTCTCAATGCAAGTGGACGAATGGGAAGGCTGCAACAAGAGCCTAGCAACACCATCAACAGTTTTTTCAATGAATTTTGGGGTGATGTGAAAATCGTCACTTTAAAAATTTGCATAAAAATTCGCGCCATGTTAAACATATATTGCGCGCGTGAAATTCACAATAAAAACTGCCGATATTCGCAATAACAAAAAAAACCCGAATATTGTCGAATGCTAATATTTTCCGAATGTTTTCCATAAAATTCGCGGCATGCCGCGAATACGAATGTTGCCTATGCCGTTCATCGCTTATCCTGATCTAAATGTTCCTGCATTTGAACCCCAGTAGACCTTGTCAACCTTCTGTCTTATGTTTCTTGCATTAGGGACCCCACCAAAGAAAGAAAGAAAGTGAGTTCGGAGCACTGTCTGAAGTAGATGAGTTTCTGCGACCAAAACATATTCTAAATACAAAGTAAAAACCCTGTATAACAAGCTCTTTATTTTTTTTGTTTTTGAGTACAATAAGGAAGTTTAAGCTTTGATTTCCGCTCTGGGGGGAATCTTTTATCTAACCCAAAGTAAAGCTAGCCACACACGGGTAGATTCCAGAGCAATCGACCGGCGATTAATTACAGCGCGGTGACATCACCACACTGTGATTGATCGCCGATCAATCGGACAGTAATCAATGTGCACCACATGGGCACATCAATGACTGAACAATGGGGACCCGGTCCCCCGGGTCTCTATACAGCCTGAGAAGCAGACCGCTTCTCCAGCTGGGGAACACAGTCTGTCTGCAGCCAGCCCCCCTCACTCGTCTGGCAGAGCTGGGTCCGTGCTGGCCACGCCTCCTTCACACACACAAAGTAGCTAGCTGAATGCACAGCTTATGTGTGCGGCTCGGCTGCCTGTGTGTGCGGCTGAGCTGTGAGCCCGTCCATTACATTAGATGGGGACAGCGCTGTCCCTATTCAATGCAATGGATTTCGACCAAGGTTTTCCAACATGTTGGAAACCTGTTTGGTCGAGTTCCTTCAAGCAGGATCCATTGATCCTGCTCGAAGAAACTGGATGGCTCAGATGAAGTAACAGATTAGAGGAACATCAGGAGCCGTGAGCGTGCACGGCGCCCAATGTTCCTCTAATCTGTTACTTCATCGAGCCATGTGTGGCTAGCTTAAGACTCTGCTCAAGTTAGAGAGATTTTTCCTCACTTCCTACCTTGTTTAGGACAACCTTTTTATCAGACAGATTTCTCAACATGAATATTGCTGGAGATCATATCCTGGCAGGCTCCTATACCTCTAATGTAAAACACACAGCAGTTGTTTCTTGGCTAATGGCAATTGAAACCCACTCCAGACTTTTTTGTGAACAAATGACTCTTCGTCACATGCAGTGGAGTCTTGAATGACTAGTTTTACAGTTCTTTTACTGCTTGTATTTAATAGTTAACTGTGCATAGTCTGGGCAAGATATTAACTGTACAAACAATAACAGAAACAAGTTCAAATACTCACTTGACAATCTCACTAGATGGAGGTAACTTCATACCTGTCATGTTTCCCATTTTGGCAATTTTTTTATGTGGCTTTCCTGGCCAAATCCTGGTTTCAAAAAATTCCCGGATTTTTCCTGGTATTTTGAAATCGCATTACTTAAGGAGGGAGGGGCTGTAATCTCCCTCCTAAGATTCCATCCCGCACATCATCTGCACTAGCAGATTGGGAGGGAGAGTAACACCCCCTCTCTCCCAAGTTAGCCTGCTTCTAACTAGGAGGGAGGTAAACCTCCCGACGCCTGTGACGTCACTTCTGGTATTTGGTACAAGGAAGAATCTCTCCGCCTCAGTACTTGTTCTGGGTGCTGGGAGTGGTATCGCTAGGGTCATTTCCTGCCCCCTTCCCTTAGGGCTTGTCCCCACAATAGTGATACACGGTGCGGCCCGCGATCTAGAATGTGGGTCACGCGTTTTGACTGCGACCATAGACCTAAATGGATACAGTTAAAAAAAACTTGCCTCATTTTGGGTGCAATCAGGCGGGGTGGGGCAAGATGTCATGTTCTACCCTCCTACTTCCTGCCTGCAGGTGCTGTGCCGCGATTCTAAATGTGGGAGACTGCAGGAGTACATTGAATGCTATCGATCTTCTGCAGTCTCCACTCAAGTGGAGATATAGCCCTTATCAGTAAAGGAAAAGGTGAGAGATATGGGGTTTCTCCCTGTATATCATCAAATTTGAGGATCCCATATTCCCCAGGAAATCGTACATGTAGATGTCAGCAGAGAATTTGTAATAAACCCTTGTAGATTTGTGATCCTCAGCTTTCCCAAGATTCTGAGAGAAGGCACCCTCATCCTATTAGCCAATGTTAGATGAATAATATATAATTTTCCCTTTAATGGTATGCTTTTCTGGAGCTTAAGGTTTCTTATTTAGGACACAAGGACTTTTTCTTTTTTGAGTTTTAAATATCACTAGATGGGCATTTAGGATTTGATGGACCTGAGCTCAAAGATGATGCCACGTAGAAGGCCCAGAAATGAAAGTAAGTAGAAAAGATAAGGATATTCAGATCTTTGTGCCCAGGGTTAAGAGGCTTAATTTGAATATTCAGACACTTTTATCCGCAGTATAGAACTACAATTAGATATATTATGTCCAGAGATAGGTTTACTTTAGGTTGTGCCATATGGCTGAGCTGTAGCTCTCTGACATCATTGCAGTGGTGGGGGCAGGGGGCATGGCGGATTGATTTCTGTACAAATTACTGATCCCTGGAAGTAAAGGGATCCGATGTGCCAGGACACATTGATTTCCTGCGCTGCCATGTTTATTGCTCGAGTTCCATTCTGCGCTATTGATTGGGGAGGGACAGGCAGCCGTGTGTTTTTGTTTCAGGCCTAGGAATGCATACTCTAGCTTGAATTGTAGGTGTTTTAGCATATGGATTCCCTGAATGTTTATTGAATCCAACCCAATGAGTTTCTAGCTCAATGTAGATGATGCTATATGTGAAACTGGCTATGACTGGGCTTCTGCCATGACCTAGATTCCTATTTATTTAAAGCAGAATTTCACAAGCTACTTCTACAATATTTTATAAATACCCATTCATCCATGTCTCACCTCTGGTTTGCATTCAGATTTTAGGGCTGAACTCTAAAAATATATATTTAATTGTGCTATGTTTAATTATGCCCAGACTATGGATATTAAACTAGCCAATATTATCAAAAAGCTGTCTAGCAAGCCAATGGTCTCTCTGGCTGATTTCAATGTGAAATTATTATTTCTCAAAGACAATTGTAAACAAGGTCCGATTTCAGTATTAGGTTTACATTGGATGACTAGCAGTCCGATAAGATTCTAGTCTCAGAAAAAAAAGGTCTAAATTCCTACTTTTTGAACTTACAGTAAACGTCCATTTATATGGATACACCTTAATAAAATGGGAATGGTTAGTGATATACTAATGTCCCGCAAACAGGAAGTTAATATGTGAGGGGGGAACTTTTCAAGATGGGTGGTGACCATGGCCGTCATTTTGAAGTCGGCTATTTTGAATCCAACTTTTGTAATATGCAAAGACCTATGCTCTGTAGTATACGCAGATTTAAAGAAGGCACATGTGCCACAAACAGGAAGTTAATTTCACCAACCATTCCCATTTTATTAAGGTGTATTCATATAGATGGTCCACCCTGTAGAATTGTTTTAATAATCTTACCTCATCTCCAGAATATGCAAGTACTTTATTGAGTTTTTAGTCAAATTGTGGGGTGACTTCTCGATTTTGAGAATTTCATGTGCCCATCCTAGCCAGAGGATGAACTTTAACATCCCCATGCAAAGTACTGGCAATCAAATCTAGATTTACTAACATGGTGGTTCCCTGTTCGATCGAGCTTTCTTTGAGCGGGATCGTTTGAACAATCGATCACAGTGATCGATTGTTCTGGTATCGATTTGAAAAATCGACTTGTATATGGCCACCATATAATTTTCACAAGGAGACAATGCAGCCTTCAGTATACAGAAAAATGAAGAGATTCGAGACTGTACATTTTTAAGTTTTAGAGATTAGAACATCCATTCTAGTCATCTGGGTACTTCTACTCTACTACCAAAGCCAAAGACCTCACTTAGTTTTTCCTACAGATCCTAACATGTATCAAAATCAAACTAAGATCTGTAAGAGGCAATAAACAGAGGTGTCAGAAATGCTATTAATATATCCTTTTAAGTTGGATTTAAATAAAATTATTGTTCCTGAATGACAACAAAATGTAATTGTTAGTTGTCAAGTTTTCATTCCTTTGTTTGCATTTCAAAGAGTAGATACTAGTCTCTGGTCTCTAATAGAGATGGTTGAATGTTTTTTCAAAAATTTTACCATTTCGACGGTTTCAAGTTAATTGCAAAGCCCCTGAACATGGTATCATCACTAAACTTGCTGGAGTTGTAGAGAAGGGTTGGGGGTATACTACAAAAAAGAAAGCGTGTCTCTAACACAAATAGTTTTTTCAGAAATGAAGTTCAAAGTCAAGTAAAAATTTCGAAAATCAGAATTTTGACTTTAACTTTGAACTTAATTTGTGCAAAAACTCCATGTGCTAGAGCAAAACTTTTTTTTCTCAAATGTTCCTCCAACCCTTCTCTATATGTCCAGTAATTTTGGTGATGCCTTTTTCAGGGGCTTTGCAATCAGCTCACAAAGTTAGCAAGTCGAAAAATTCAACCATCTCTAGTCTCTAACACAAGACCTGGTAATGTGCAAAGACCTATGCTATGTAGTATATGCAGATTTAAAGAAAGCACATCATTGTGATGCTTATAGGACCAAGGATATGAGGCACATAACCTAGTGCAACAAAGTAAAGTACTGTAAGTGATAAAAAAAAAAGATAAAATATATATACATTAAAGGAGGTAGAGTGCAGGCTTAGCAAAGAGTGATCTCTTTGGGCTGTGTGGTTACCAGGAAGACATCAATTCCTGGTTATGGATGAGATCACTTTCTGGTTACAGATGCTGGAGGGTTCCCTAGGATCAATAGGATGCGTTTCGAATGTCAACCATAGGGGGCCACCCTTCTAAATTTTGGGAGTTGTACACCTACACGCAACTTAAACACCACCCCTTATACTGACCCAATTTTACTCTGTGATCTTTGCCCACTTCAACTGTGTAACCACTACTGACAGTTGTGCACAATTATTTATTACCTACATCATTGTGATGCTGACAAGAGGTAGAACCTCTTGTACACCACACTTCATCAGTGTAAATGGGACAGCAGTGAATGCTTATGAATGAATTCAGAGATTCAAAACTAAGTAATGACTATTGGTTTCTCATGTTGTGTTATTATTCTTATTTCTTAATTTAGGTTTTTTTTGGAATTGCCGTGCAACTTTACTAAACTAAGCATATGTTTACAACTTTTATCAATATAGTTGAATAGTTTTTGTATACTGTCCCACTCTTGGCATCCCTCGTACCTTGATTAGTCTTGCAAAAGCAAGCCCTGCATATTATGTTTTTGATCATTGTAATTATCTAAGCGAACATCTATATCCCAGGTGCCCAACCTGCGGCCCTTTGGGTGTTCTTCGGCGGCCCCCTTCAGTCCTGCACTTGCGGCCCCCAAAACCTAATTATTAATGCATAGGGCATAGGAACTCACCTGTACGCCAATCCCCCGCTGACAGTTTCTTGTCTGAAATCTGTGGGAAGAGGTGATAACTTACATGATAGGAGTATGTTAAAGGCCAATCAGCGACCCAGATGGTGCCCGAGCAAGTCCCTCGCCTCTCCTCCTCCTAGTGTTGGCGGGGGATCAGCAGTGCCTATGTTCCCACTATTCCACCAATAAACGGGGGACGATTGTATAATATATATTGCGACACATAACCTGAGAAAAGGCTTTGATGATATCTATGAGGCACATAACCTTTTGACTATGTATATGACACAAAATGTGCATTACCATACAACAATGTTCCCTAATGCTTGAAGTATAATTGAAAACATAAATAATGTCTTCTAGCTCTGCCTTCTGTCATTGTTTTATTATAAAATGCTTATACAAGTCAATGATTTAAAATGTTATGTGCGGCCCCTTAGTGATGCTGAGGGCCGCATTTGTGGCCCTACATATGAACTCAGTTGGGCACCACTGATCTATATTTTTCAACCACTTCCTGAGACTTCTTCTAACTTATGGCATTACAAGTCATGGTTAGTAAAGAGACTTGTGCATGCAAATCCATTCCAATAAAAGTATTTAAAAAAATAATAAACAGACGCTGTGCATGCAGTATTATGAACATTTATAACCAATTTCAATTTACACCTGGGGAAAACCCCAGTTAAAAGTTCCAGGATGGAGTGTGCCTGTCCTGCAGCCAGATTCCCACAGGCACTTCATGTGTGGCCTGCTGTTTGGAGACTTGACAGAACGAGGCAGCAGTAGCTCCAGTCATAGAACACACAAACTTCTCTCCATTGTCACTGCAGTCAGATGAATAAGCCTTTACATGCCTCAACCCTTAAATGAAAGGGCAGTAATAGTGCTTTTATATTTGTGTGATAACTACACAACCAGAAACAGAACCTTGAACATCAGAAGAACATTAAGAGCAGGCCATGTCTCAGAGATTATGTAGACTTAAAAATTACAGAGGCAACTTCAAGGAACTAAAAACACACCCGGAACCGACCTGCCTCTGAGAAAAAAAAGACATGTAATCACCGCGCAGGTGACAAGTAGATGGGACATGAAATTTTCAAACACTTTTCTGTCTCTTGGACCAGACAGACACATAGGAGATCTGGCAGGAATTTATATACAAACCATATTAATTTGCAGGTTTCATTCCTTTGAACTAAAGTAAAAAAATATGTGTGTCTCCAACTCTCGCAACACAACTTTGTCTGGTGTATTGGTCAATTTGGTTTAGAGGAGCTCACATGTAGTATTTAGGTGAACAACCAAGGTAGCATCTTAAAGTGAACCAAAGGCTCCTGTATGATTAATAAATCCAAAATACAGTTACTATGACATATACCAGACTCCTAAGGTAAGCTTAAGGGCCATTTCACACTATATGCGTTGCGGTGCGTTTTAAACCGTGCACGTTTTTTTACCGCACACGTTTTTTACTGCATGCGTTTTTACATAGACAACCAAGCAATGGACATCGACCGTGATTTGCGGTAAAGTTCGATATCCCTGTTTTCAAATGGGATTGATTGATTCCGCTCGAAAACAGGGATGGCCACATTAGATATGGGCCAGATAGATGGCCGTGAGCATGCTTGAAGCGGCCATCAATCTAGCCCATATCTATACGTGTGTTCCCTGCTTAAGAATCTTAGTAAAAATCAATTCACATGGTCACTTTCCAGATGGCTGTCAGTCAGCAGCCTCCATCAAATGTGGATGTTTAGGTGATAGTTGCGAAATGCTGACTACTTCCCTCATTTAATCCTAATATGCAAACTGATCGGGGATTGCAGAATGACAATTGCCCCTTTGAGTCAAAACGTTTGCCCACCCTGACCTTACCTGTTGTGTTTCTACTTCCAATGCATATTGGTGCTAAACATGAGCGCTTCTTATCATGATGATTATATGAAAGACTTGAAGGCCTCACTTGTCATCTCAACAACTGCGTACAGCATTTCAATGTAGTCTTGTTATATGTGCTGTGATATGCAGCAATCTAAGTGGGTGTCTTAGTGAAGAGACAAAATGCAGCTGCTGTAGACTGTAGTCCAGACAATTTATTTGTGGATTTGTAGAATTTATAACTTCAAATGCTTTTTATGGCTTTGGGTAGACGCATGAAAGGTCAGCCATGTTAAGCGTGCACGTGATAAAATATGAAAGTTCAATACAGATCTAAAAAATTAAGAATCATCCTTTTGGTTAATCTTTGGTACCCATGTGTGCTTTAATCTTTTTCCTGTTTGTATGTTTTATAATTAGAGGACAGATTGGGTCATTTGTAGGCAACATTCTTCCTTTTAAATGTAATCAACATATTTGTTTTTTGGAAGCCCTCTTATGTTTTATTTATTGACATTTTACCTCTTATATCCTTTTCCTCGCATGTTATGTGTACGTCTGTTGACTTCGCCTCCCATGTCTGGCACTGCTTCCTTTTGTAGCATCCGTACAGCGCAGGTGTCTTAGAAAATAACCGGGCGTGGGAATAATAAAAAGTGCATTCATTTTCACTAATCTGTATTTATAGTAAATAAATGGGAAGAAATCAGCCTGGAATTTCTGTTCCACCCAATCCTGCTTTGTGCAACACAGTCCAGGTCTGCAGCTCTGAGGACAAGGAAACATTTCATGTTTTGTGGAGCTTTTCTCAAACTCTTTGTTGGTTTGTTTGTTCATATCTCTGCCAACTCCGTCCTCTCCAGGCTTTGTCAAATATTTTTTTTTTCTCTAATGTAAAGGGTAACTTACTGGTTTTTTTTTATTATTATTATTTTTAACCCAAGTTTATTATAACTTATCTATTAGCCAGTTATGGGCATAGAAGCCATATGTGCTCATATGGCTTATTGTTACAGGCTACTGCCAGCACCTTACTATTTGATGACATAAGGTGTTAGGGTTGTCTAGACCAGTGGTGGGTAGTGGTGAGTTGATATGTAGGGCCATCACTAAAGGGCCCATAACATCAATCCAGACCCTCCCCGTCGACATATCTCAGCAGTCAAAACCCGACAGGCAGTCAAAACCCAACAGCACTCGTACCCCCCTCCTCCTGCCCCTGGGTGCAGCGCTCATATGTAGACCTGGTTTCCATGATCAACATTGACAATTCTACTGATGTAGGAGCGCCAAAGGCTTAGGAAAGCATGGTCAGCGTGTGACCACTTCACAGGTTGCTATGCCCTATGCATTAACAGTTTTGGTTTTGGGGACCGCATGTAAAGGACCAAGGGGAGCCGCCAAACAATGTCCAAAGGGCCGCAGGTTGGGCACCTAGGGTCTAGACTGTAGGGTTCTTGTAGAAATGTATATAGATAGATTTTATATAATTATAACAACATGTTAGAATATATTACATATTAATATATATATATATATATATATATATATATATTAATATGTAATATATTCTATATATATATATATATATAATAGCCACATATTATGCAGCACATTACAGAGTTTGTGGTCATGTCACTATCTCTGCCCCAAAGGAACTGACAATCTAATTAATGTCTTCACCATAGTCAGATCACCAGCTGTCCCCCATAGGGCATGCCAATCGTGATAGACATGATATGATGTTTCCACCATAGTTATATCACCAAATGTCCCTCAGAAGTAGTGACAGTCAAATTTCCTTATCATAGTCATAGCCTAGTGCCCCTTAGTTATTAATGTAGACTTGTACCGTATTCTAGTGTAAACTTGTGTAACTATCTTCCATATACTACAATATACGCTAGTGTAAACTTGTGTAACTATCTTCCATATACTACAATATACGCTAGTGTAAACTTGTGTAACTATCTTCCATATACTACAATATATGCCCTTTGTTTTTAAACCTCATAGATGTGTATGAGACATTGCTGCTTCTCATTTCTGAAAAGTTGTACCTGGTGTCCTGGCAAGGATCTTGTTATTTATTTCTTTAGTACATTCGGTTTTTCCTCGACTTATATTGCTGCTCAATCAGCATTCCATAATACCACAATTCCAAAAACCATGTCATACTTCAGAAGGTAGTACATGGTCATGATTGGTCTCCATGTTGCTGATCTTTTACCCAAAGACAATATACAGAATTAGCACGTTGCCCATCTCTTGCCTTTTTTCTTTGGGGCAAACCCACAGTTTAGGTCTTCTATAGGCAAACATGTGATCATAGCTTCAGCTAAATGCAGTTCATCTTTGTTACTATAACATAGGTTACATAGTTCTAGTCAATCATTATGGGGAATACACATACGTTCTAGAAGTTTCATTTGATAGAATATTCTATAGATTTCTTTTTGGTTTAATATAATACGGTCATCATAACAAGACCGCTGGTGTTGTGTTAAAAGAAGGATCTGCTTGTTTTGAGATAATAATTCCAGCAGTAAAACTTCTTAAATATAAATTGAATCATAGTAATTAACTGCTTTATTTGGACAGAAATAAAAATATTGACCAGCAATTTGGGTCTCATAAATATTTTATTTGTTTATTATTAAAAATTGTTTCCGCACAGTGTACAACATTATCAGAATTTTGTCTGTTCCAGATCATTTACAGGGTGACCCTCTTCCAAGTAAATATCCATTTATTAAACATTAGAGAGTGTGTGGTTTTCTACTAGACACTTTATGAAAAGAAACTTCACTAATTTCGAGTGGAGATGTAAAATATTCTAATTTAGTCCTGACCAATTATTAAAGACACACAACCAAAGATAAAGGTGATGATTGCTTTATAGAGTTTACATTGGTGTGAGGTGGTATGAATATTTGTGTTGTACCTTATACATGACCGACATTAAAGCCACGTGAGATGGGGTGAAAGAAGAATGTTTGGGGAATCCTTCTGCTCACAAAGAAAAGTCATCGGGTACAAATTACAAAATTCTCCCCAATGAAATAACAGAGGTGAACACCTTGCAGAGATCATATTAAAATATTTCCCTTTATATTTAAAATGAACCTATCACTTAAACAGAAGGAATACCCAATTGATTTGTTATGGTACAGTATTTACAGTGGTGCCCATACACAGTGACAGAAATTGGTACAATATGACAAGTATAATATCATATATTCCTATTGAAAAGGGCCGATTTTCATTGCTAACCCATAGACAGAGGAATACAAGTAATGGAAATAGGAATGTGCTTGTAAGTTGGAACAATCATTTTTGTATTGGGGATGATTAACCCATTAACCTCCTGAGCATTTGCTTACACCGTAAACTCAACCCGAGCTACTCTCTGGGATCTTCACCTATACCCAGCGAGCCCACAGCGGTTATGAGTATCTATCGGTAGACCCGCTGATCTCTTCTGGATCAGCCTTTTCAGTGCCATCGATGACAGGGGGAGTGGGCCATTGACTTCTATGTCATGTCATAGATGATGTTGGACATGTGAAGCAGGAGGGAGGGAGCACTTCACTGGCAGAACACCCAGGAGGTTATGGCCTGAATTTGAACTTACACCAGCCTGGTGGAAGCAACAAAAAGAACCAACGTTTCCTGCATTGCATGCCATGCCGACAGTTCTGCTTCTTCTCCTTTCATTTTCTAAAGTGTAACACAACATTCTGCTCCCTTCTCTGCCAACCAGAGCTATGCTGTGTGGCAGGACAGTTTACATTTTAAAACTGGATGGATAGACACGGAAAGTCTTTGGAAGGTACAGCAGATCCTATATACAGTATATATTCATAACCTCTTTACCTGGAGATCAGCTTACAACCTCTAAGTGGTAACTGCAATAGGAAGACAATGTATTAGGAATTCCTTATATCTACTTACTTTGTTTAGATGCTTAACTAAATATCTTTTGTCTAAAGGAAAGGGCACAAACCTGCCATCCTTCCCTTGTTTCCACATCCTGTGTAAATGAATTGCTCTTCTAGGTAAGAATAGAACTTTTTTGCCAAGACTTTGCACACATACAAAAATTTAGTTATAAAAGTGCAAACAGGAAGGACCTTTTTTTCGAAATGTGCATGTAGGATATTCAAAACAGGGATTGTCATGGAAACGCCACAATATTTGTTTAAAATGACACAAGGTCTCTGTGTTAACACATTTGGCTCCATGTTTGGCTTTGTACCTATCTGAAATGGATCTAAACAGTACCCTTTGTTATTTAACAATTAGCTGCTTTTCCTCAACTCTTCTGCTGCGTCCCTAAATTCACAAACGTAGGACGGGTTCAGGATATGTTTATATAGAACTGCTGCATGTAGTCACTGTGCTTCACCTCTGCTATGGAGAAAGTAGGACATCTTTGTGGAACTCTCAAGCCTTTTTTCCGTGGGTACCCACCACACCTACTATCTTTGAGGAACATGTTGAGTTCTGCTGGGATACATCCTACACATCTGTCTTTAAACATTTCTGGAGGTTTATTAGTAAATGTTGTTCTGGACTTTGGCTGGTGTCAAGGTATAAAGCTGGAAAATATGATTACCCTCTGCATAAAACATCATAATCTTCTTGTAATGAGCTGATAATGGAATAAGTACAAAAATTAACCAAAGACGTCTACTAAGCTGCTAATATTTGGAAAATATATGGCGGATTCATTTCCTGTTATTGTCTAGGATGTATTTGTGCATACCGGACCTACTCTCTATTACCATAAGATAATCAAGCTATAAAGGTACCCCAAACTACTACTGCAAATTATTAGAAACCTGGTGGTATACCAGACCTTGATTGCCATACACTAACCAGGCGGTCACAGGTTATACTAGAAGGTGTTGTTCCTTGGCACTGGAAATCCATAGATAAGGTTGGTTCCTGGGCAGAACACTAGCAATGGCGTGACGTTTTTCCAATAAGGAGTAGCTGTTATTAAACAAAGTGTATCACCTACTTGGAACCTGAGACCCATAAAATAACAAGTATTTAATACAGTTTAATCTATTAGATCCATTAACGTATCTACCCTAACCAAGGTGTGACTACCTGGGCTCCCCATTCCCATGGTGAGGTGATGGTGACGGCCTCCCAAATCCATTATTATGTTTTACATTCAAGCCTTCTGTCCTGAAAAAGCGACTAGAATTCGTGAAATACCTTGACTATAAATGCGTGAATCATATGATTTGAGTATGGATATGTTATAGGTATTATTATTATTTTTATTATTATCATTTATTTATATAGCGCCAACATATTACACAGCGCTGTACAATACATAAGAGTGGAGATACAAACACACAATAACACACAGGTACAGGTAATGACACAGGAGGAATAGAGGGCACTGCCCGGTTGGGCTTATGCACGATTACTATATGATCTATTCTGATTGTAGCTTACTGTATATCAAATTTCTGATTGTATATATGTTGCCCAAATAAACCTTATATGTAATTTATTTTAGATATATATGTCTTCCTTTAAAGTCACTCTACACTCCTTCAAAAGGACTATAGAAGTTTCTTGCTACAAACACTTTTTGATAGAGGGAACCTTAAAGTGAAAAGTTGTTACAATGCCCAATGCCCAGAATCACTGTTTTATTATCAAGACCAACATCATAGCCATTTAATGAACCATAATCACATGACTGCTCTGTTACAGGAGCAGAAATATCATTACATCATGTACATGAAATAGCATTCCATTAAGAATATCAATTTGTACGACTTCTTCTTCCTTTGTTAGGAGCTCTCCGCTCCAGACAGCCAAGATAACATCATTCTACTTGACAAAAACTTAGTATCTTAAGTCCATTGGATATTCTGTATTAGGGAACGAGGGCTATGGTACCACAATGGGCACAATGTTACTATGGTGTCGGACATAATTTATGAGAAAATAGCACTGTGTACTACAGACTGGAAGATTATGCTAACTGAGAAAGTAGGACCATGTTACCAGAAAAATTCCACTATTTTGAGAGGTGTGTCTCTTCACAAATTGATCAGTGTGTTCATAGAATGGGTACAGCTAATGTATAGACACATGCTAAAGTTTCAGCCCTGTAGCTATGACCCCCCTCTGGGCACTGGCCTTTTGGCTGGAGTAATATAGAGTGAATACTGCGTGGCCCAGCCCTGCCTACTTTCCTGGAACATTCTGTATATTCACTTGATATCTGAATTGCTGTGTGACTTTTTTTTCTGTTTCCTTTTTTTAATTTTCTCTCCAAAACTTTGGGGTGCGTCTTATGGTCTGGTGCGTCTTATAGTGCGACAAATAAATTTTTTATACAATGGTAATCCATTGGATCTCATTAACATGATCCTGGTGGTTTTGGGCAGCACGTGACATGAGTGACTCGCTATAATACAACATATTTATACTAAAAGTTTTCATTGTGTAAAGTGTTATCTCCTTCAAAAATGAACTATATTGAAAACTGTTGAAAAAAGCTTTTAGAATCTCATCAGAGAGTGATGACAGTCAATTCTGTGTTTCAGAAACTTCTGCCTCAATTTGTTGATTTGTTGACAGATAATGTGTGACAATCTATTGTGATCTGTATTTCATTTCTGCTTTATTTAGAGATCCATTGAAGGCAGCTCATCCATTGAAGGCAGCTCCTACAGAGAGAAAATCCGGCGCTGACGTGTGTGTGACAGGCGGGAATGGACAACTCTTCTGCTGGATGTTATCTACAAGGTATGCCCAATCAAACGTTTTCTAGTGAATTGAAGTCTACATATTGTCTGTATTGGTGTGTGTATATACATATATACACACACACATATATTTAGTGTTTCGTCTCCTTTCATATGTACGTTATGACATTTAGGTGCAATTCAAATGGGTGGTCAGGAACAGGCCATTTACCTCTTCCAACCAGCCTTGCACATGCAACATGTGGTGTTCACCAGTAGTGATGATCGTGAATATTCGGATTCCGAATATTAATCGCGAATATCGTCAATTCGGAAATTCGCGAAGATGGTGAATATATTGCCGAATATTCGCAGTTCCGGATATTCTGTATTTTTTATCCATTACACTTCCCTCTCAATGTGAGTGGACAAATGGGAAGGCTGCAACAAGAGCTTAGCAACACCATCAACAGATTTTTAAATGAATATTGGGGTGATGCGAATATTGCGAAAATCGTCACTTTTAAAATTCGCATAAAAATTCGCACAATGTTAAACATATATTGCGCGCGCGATATTCGCAATAAACTGCCGATATTCGCAATAACAAAAAAAACAGAATATTGCCGAATGCGAATATTTTCCGAATGTTTTCCATAAAATTCGTGGCATGCCGCGAATACGAATGTTGCCTATGCCGCTTATCACTATTCACCAGGTGGTTGTCCATAGTATTCTGTTTTAATCATACACCCATATATAATGTATAGCAATGGCTATGCATTGATGCCTTTAAGTCAAGTAAGTGTACCCTCTGATAATGCCTATTAGATCATCTGGGTCACTTAGACTTACTGAAAATAAATGATTTATTATTTAAGGTTTTAAACTAAAATAGCAAATCATTACTAATTAGAATCTTTCAATACAAATTATTTTCGCATACCTTCCATTCTTATAAAAACTCCTGCACTGATCATTTATAACAACCAAAGGCTGTGATAACAGAGCAAAAACCTTTTAAAGCAGTGAGAGGCCTGAATCCTCTCTGGACTTACTTAAGCCTGCCATACACCCACCGAGTGGGTGCCGACAGACGAGTTCTGATGAGCCCTGGAATGCAGCGTGATGACCTTATCACGCTGCATTCACAAGCTGACTGCATCGGCGGGCACCCTTTGTGTGCCGGCCATTACCTTCAATGAAGATGCCGGTCTTCATTGAAGTTAATGGCATCGGCCATGTCCGTTCTCTAGCCGGCCGAGCTGTGGGGCGACAGGGATCTGTCACCCCATGTGGGCACACACTGATTGGCAGTCGATTTTGGCCGCCAATCCGTGCATGTATGGCAGGCTTAACTCTACTTGTTCTGATAAGTTTATGACTGGAAATTAAGGAAAATATTTTTTTTTTAGAGAATTTGCTTTTTTGTTGTTTTTACAGAACAGAAAGTAAAGATAAATTATAAGTTACACGCACCTAAAAAACTACTTTTAAATGTTAAAACCATTCTTTGTTATATGATAATGATAATTAACACTTGTATGTCTATAAAGCAAATATCTTTCATTCATAAACATATCATATTTTATCTAACCATTGTGTGTTAACTTGGTATCTAAAGCTGGCCATACACCTTCAGATTTCTCTGTCAGATTTCCTTCAGATCAGATTTTGTTTTACCAAAACCATGTAATAGGAGGACCTTTCTACACCTTCCAATCACTATGTATTCTATCAGGGAGGACACTATACTACATGGTTTTTGGTAGATCTGATCTGATCTGAAGGACATCTAACAGAGAAATCTGAAGGTGTATTGCCAGCTTTACATGCTTAATAACCAAAAATTACAAATATTACCTATATAGGGTTTTTTTTTTATTCAGTTTTGAAGAAGAACAAGATGGTCAGCCATCACCTAAAAAACTCTCCTTATTTTATGTCTGGGGGACATCAGCGCTTTTAAAATGTGAAACCTATTGAATCTTTGGAGTTAAGCTCGGCTGTCTAGTAAATCACGCTGATAGGCGATCAGTATAACATTAGCTCTCCGCCACAGTCACATCTGATAATCTATCCATTTGTACGTATTAAATCTAATATTACTTCCTTTACAGTTCATTGTGGCCGCCACACCCCCTCTGTGTCTGCTACAAGACCACAAATCCTAATTTCAGACTGATTCAACCACTGCAATATGACATTAGATGGCATATAATTAGAATTTAAAGTTTGTCTGCTGATGTACTTTAGTTACATTTTGTCCATGTTTAACAAGCATTATAATAACATGTCTCCTAACATAAATTGTACCGGTATTACAAGGAGTAGAACAAAGGGTTTCCGGTTATATCAGGGTGGAAAGCTTCGGACTTTAGCCCAGAGATCAATGCAGGGAAAATAAATCTTATTCAATCATTATTATATATATATATATATTTATATATATATCGATCATCTATAGTAGTGCTATACAGAGTATAACAGATCTATAAGGGAAGAACAATACATTCACACTACCTATGCAGTAACATAACATAATGTTAACCCTTTTATGACACTAGTCAGGCTGGAGGCAGCCCCCTGAGCCGATTAGCGTTTGTAACTTTACGGCAGTGGTTCCCAAACTTTCCCTGCAAGGTCCCCTTCTCCTAGAGAAGAAAATTATCAAGCCCCCCCCCCCCCCACATTCAAACTGCACAGTTTCAGATTGAGGGCCATTTCATACTAGTTTGCATTGCAGTATCGTGTACTAGTACTAGTGTGGAACAGCACTTGATTTGAAATAAAACTCCTACAACATTATTAAATTTTTTCACCACACAGAGACATGTATCATATACACACACTAATCATACAGAAACATTCATCATTCAGAGACACACACATTATATGCAGTCTACTTAAGCCCCCCATACACCCTACAATTTCTGTACAATCAACTTTTCTTCTACTAAAACCATGTAATTTGAGGACCTTTCTAATCCTTCCAATCACTATGTATTCTATCAGGGA
>CM070038.1:97072767-97085472 GCA_036250615.1 Ptychadena robeensis
AGTGATATATACCTTCCAATCACTATGTATTCTATCAGGGAGGACCCAGGCACTACATAGAATACATAGTGATTGGAAAGTTATATATAACTGCTATCAGGAAGGACCCGGAACTACATAGTTGTTGGTAGATCTAAAGGAAATTGTATGGAGTGATCTAAAGGCTTTACACTGATATCCTGACTTCTTGTTGAGTCTACAGGACAGGAAAATAACTTTCCCTATCGAAATACAGAGATAAACAGACACATGTGTTTTTAGTCTATCGGTTATATTTTATTTGCTTTATAATACATGAAATAATCCATCTATATATTTATTGATCACCCTCTTATTATCCAATGACGGTGCACTTTTTCAGATCCCACCACTCTCTTTTTATCTGCCCGAACCACTTTTTTCCCTCCGTCTCTGCTTTTTCATTCTGCCATCTCCTGAGCACCCTGCATACAGGCCTTTTAAAAGCAAGCAGCTGACTGATGTCCTCTCAGACTTGACCGGTGGGTTTAGTAATGTCGTTTAAGACAGAAATATTGCTTCTAAAGCCACCCAGCAATGGAGCAGCTGTCCTTTTCAATAAACAGCGTCCGTGTCGTGAGCACACCATCCCCCGCATCACAAATGGATTCTGTTAAACAACCCCCCCCCATCTCAAACACACATGTACGTACACTGGTCCACATGCTTGTAATCACACGCAATAACTTTATTATTCTGTGTTTCCAACAAGGCGAAAGAACAGCTGTTTATACCATGGCAGAATATCCAAAGTTTGTTATTTGCAGTGTAGAGCCTGGGTATGTGGGATTGCGGGGCAGGCAGGGGCGAGCTGTCCAACGGCTGATCACATGGCATGCCAAGTGTATTAAATTTTGCAGACATTTTAACAGCAATATGCTAGATAGTTGGGTGTCCCCTGAGGCTGCTGGATTTTTTTATCTCCTTCATAGAAGGTCAAAGCCCTTTTCTGGCTACTCGTCCTTCTGTTCCTCCTCTTGGCTCTGGTTTTATACACTTCTAACACACACATACACACACGGATATATATCAGTTCTTCCTCTTTCAGCTCTTCTAGGCCTCTAGGCTCTTTAACCTTTCTACCCCAACAGTCATTGCTGACATATTCCAAAGCCCCAGAGTCCATTCCTCTATCTAGAACACCTATGTTGTCACCAGTGTCGGAGGTTAGTGGTTATTCCCCATGTCACTTCCTGGAAGACGACAATTACGGGTGATCTAGATGGCCACGCGTCATGTAATGTGTGGACGGTGCATAGCACACTGGGTGGCTATTTTTGTGAATCGTTTACTACTCATATATATCTATAGCCCTGTACTGTTGTATATTTCTCTTGACCCTATTTTAAGAACATTTATGCAGTTCACACAAGTACCTGAAGCCAATCTTTGTCTGTTTTTTTTAGGTGGCAACCAATGTGTATATACACATGAGATAATTAGGGCAGAACTGTTTCTCTGTATTTGTCTAAAGCAGGGTACAGACGTGGAGATATGGGTCAAATCGATGGCCGTTTCAAACGCCGTGTGCGCTCACGGCCATCTATCTGACCCATATAATATGTGGCCATCGCTGTTTTCAAGTGGGACAAATCAATCCCACTCGAAAACAGCGATATCGGACATGACCCTAAATACGGCGATGTCCGATGCTTTGCCTAGAGACCGCGGGTTTCCAGGCAAAGCTTCAGCAGAGCCGGGGAGAGAGCAGAGCCATCCCCCCGGCTCTGCCGATATCTGACAGCAGCGTGATGACGTCATCGCGCTGCTGCAGGGTACATCGGACGGCTCCAATATCAAGCCGCCTGTACCCTGCTTTACTTTATGATAACAGGGAACCATTTAGATAAGGATGATTGCAGTAATCATAAAACTATGTTCAAAATAAAGCTGGGCATACACAGCTCGATTCTGTAATAGATTTGAGCGCCGTGTGCGTTCATGGCACTCAATTCTATTCAATTCTCTAACAATGTTGGTGTACCCTGTTAGATTTTAAGGTCCCCATTCAAAGTATCAGACGGGATCGATGACGCAGAAGTGCTGAAAGGCGATATCGAGGAAGCTTGAGCGCAGTGCAATGGCGTCAGCGCACTGCACTCAGCGGCTCCTTGATTGCACAGGAAAAGACCCGTGTATGCCCTGCATAAGTTTTATTCAATTCAGAGTTTGGCATTGTTGCCTTTCCTGCATGTAGAAGTCCTTATGGTCCCCACACACATGTCCCCACACACGCGCATAGAGTCATGAAGCTGCTCTCCATTGCTGGAGTGTTGGCGAGTAACCTTTGAGTGCGGCCCGTTAGTTTGGACGGGGACACCAGTCCCCATTCGCACTAATGGCATTGGCCAGAGATTTACGGACATGTCTGTTCTCTGACCGACTATGCTTTCGCCCAATTTTGCCAACGAGCGCGCACGCACATCGGTTGGCGGCAAAATCAGCTGCCACTCGTTAAGTGTGTGGGGACCCTTAGTTATCCTGCAGATCCTATGGTGTCAGTACTGGTGAATCAGGGCCTTCAAACTAAGCATATATATATTTCAAATTTACTTTATATATATATATCAGATTTGCAATGTTGGGGCAATGGCCATATCTCTATATGAGGACACTCAGTTTAGTTTTTTTTATGTACTTTGGGGGTCAAAGAGATAAGTGTTCTTTTGTGTACAAGTCCAGGCATCCTTATACATAGAGATGGTCGAAAGTTTTGACAAGTTGACTTTGTCAGTTGATTGCAAAGCCCTGAACATGTTATGTTATCACCAAAACTGCTGGAGATGTATTGAAGGGTTGAAATGTAATTCTCTAGCATATGCAAAAATATTGATTTTGAATTTACATTAATAATAAATGTTTATAATAATGTAAAAACTATTTGTGTGAGAGCAATATTTTCTTTTTTTGTAGTACACCTGAACCCTTCTCTACATATTCTGCAAGTTTGGTGATGTTACCATGCTCAGGGGCTTTGCAATCAACTCACAATGTCGAATTTTTCCCCCCAAAAATTCGACCATCTTTAATAACATATACATAGTTACTGTATGTTTTAAATGGGAGCATTATTACAACATTGAGTCGAGTACACAACTGGTACCTTTTTAGAAGAAGGGCTTCACCATGAGTGCTCTCCCTCCATACAGGTCATTTACTACCTGCCGCTTTACAGCTAATATCTCTGTTTCTACTCCACACTCTGAAGCCGTGCGGTTGCGAGTGTTGAATTTTCCTTTCACTCCCCGCGTCCCTCTCTACCCGCCTCCCGCTTCCCATCCTTTTTTCTTTTCTCCAGAAGAAGACGGCAGGAAGAGATTCCATCTGGCACATGAATAATTGAAATGGCTCAACTTGGTTCCTGTTGCTGTTGTTTGCTCTGAGTTCTTCCTTATCTCCCACCTCAGCCCCCCTTTGTATGACATCTCCCCGCAGGGCACAGTGGTGGTGCCGATGGGTGGAGGAGAAGCGTGGTGACTGATGGCTGCTGCTGTTGGGAAAGTTTATACAAATGTTTTTTTCTTGTCATTGCATATGGAAAAGCAGAACCTGGTGTCGGGGAGGAGAAGGTGTGACAGCCCAGCTACCTCATTGCCACTTACTAGCCTGTCAATCTCTGTGTGTTTTATCTCGCCTCTGCTCATTTCACTGTCACTGTTGCGATCTGAAAACTCAGAAAACACATGTCTCCGTTAGATAAATGTGGTCAGTGCAAAGTGCTGTTCAGTTTGTGCGTTAACTGTCAAGGAGCTACGGCCCATTGTGTGTATGGTCAGTATATGGATATGGTCAGCACCAGGGCCGGGACAAGGTCCACCAACAACAGAGGCAGAGCTGCCCAAGTGCGCCCCTCTCCCCGCCCAATTTGCATATGCACATGCACAATGAATGTCCCCGCCCCCCGGCACGGGGACCGCGGGACATTCATATGCAAATTGGGCTGGGAGAGGGGTGACATCGGCCAGTTTAGAGCTGATCTGAGCTTAGCTGGGCGGCTCCATCTCGTCAACTGCAATACTGAGAAGAACGTGCAGGACGAGATGGAGCTGTCAGAAGAAGTTTAATCCCCTGAGCAGCGCCCTGACCTGACCAGCGCCCAGAGGCTGGAGCCTCTGTGTCGGCCCGGCACTGGTCAGCACACAGTGCTCTTCCTCCCTACACTTGGTCCTTGTGCTTAGTCAGTTCCCCGCATTGCTCTTTGTTGTTCATTCACACAAAATGATTCTCACTTTTCTGTTTCAATGCAAAAACTATGGTAATTTACGTGATTTGCTCCTTGCACACGCAGAATATACAGTATAAAGGTGGGTTTACACGTCAAGATTTTTGTTTCGTTCAACTTCAGATTCGATTTTTTTTTAGATTTTTTTATCGGATTTCGTTCGTCCATTTATCGAAGGTAATTAGATTTTTTTTTTTTTTTTTTTTTTTTTTTTTTTTTTTTGTACAACCGACGCAAATATCGAATGAAAATAATCGTTGGAAACACGAATGAAAAATCTTTCAGATTTTTTTTTTTAGGAAGTGATAGGAAAAAAATATCGAGTGAAATAAGGACGTTCGTTTTTTTACACGAAAAATAAACGACAGATGAAAGTTTACCAACATGTCCGATCACCTTGTGGACGATTTTTTGTCAGATATCTGAGAAAAAAAATCCATCGGAGCAAATGGCCGTTTCAGATTTTTGTACAACGAACCAAAAAATCGTTCATCGTCCATCTGTCGTGCGAAAAAATCTTGACGTGTAAACCCACCTTAAGTTGCCTCTTATACCAACTCATTATTATTCCAGATAATTTACATAAAAGCCTCATGTGGGCTGGATTCTCAGAAATTCTGGTTTCAAGCTCACAAAGCTAAAGGCTCCCATACACAGGTCGATTTTCCACTCGATTTTTGACCATCGATCACTGCGCGCCTTCACGAGATCGATCGGCAATCAATCGAGTTCTGCCCACCTTGAACGATCGACCAAACAAAATCAGATTCGTCTAAAAATCGGATCGGATATGCAGCCTTTCCGATCGACGTATTTTGTGGAATCACCCATTTTGGAGATCGGCTCGACCACAAATCGGATTCCCAAGGTGGTGTTCCATCGATTCCCGATTGGCAATTGATCGGTGACAATGGCTACCATAACACACAGTTTTACAGTGACAAGTATCTGTGCAAAGTACAATAAACTTTGTTAATAAATATTATGACAATTTTTTTATTTATGGTATGTATAAGGGATTGTTTCATATTAATTGTTAGACACATATAAAGTAAAAACACAACTGCATTCTAACACCATGTATTTATAACCCTACAAGCACAATGAGGCCTGGGGTCGATTAACACACAGTTGTACCGTGCGATCAATACAAGCTTTGGGTCCGGCCCTTCTGTCAAATGTAAGAACCCATTGTGGCCCACGAGTCAAAGAGTTTGTCCACCCCTGAACTAGCCTGAAGTCAGCATGGCTGGGAACTCATATTTCTAAAAAGGAGGAGATCCCCGTATTCTCTTCCAGTAGTTTTCTTGGTGAATGTCTGGAGAACCTCCTCTGTACACCGAGGACCAAAGCCTGCTTCAGAAATGCTAAGGATTATTAAAGCTAAAACCCTATTTTGAAAACACTGGTTGGCATGTTGTGTATATCTTCAAAATTGTGAGTCACAAACCTGAAACAACCATTCTATAAATGAGTCAGAATTCTTTATTTTCATACTGTTTCAGAGCAAGCGGTCTAGAAAAAAATGTAAGCTAACAAAATCATTGTCCAAGGAGCTAACAAGTCTGCATTGTCGGCCCTCAGGGTGGTTGTAGGTGGGGTAATATGTTCAATGATGTGAGATGATGTGTTTCTTTGTCCAGATCTGTACTTCGTAAATCGGAATCAGGATGAGAGATCCAAATTCTGAGCCCTCATAACCAACGCAGCAGTCAAAGCTCCAATTTGTCATGAGTGACAGGTTCTCTTTTAAACTTTTTCTCTTGGTCCACCAACCAATTCCCTCTAGTGATATTTGAACGAGTTGGGCGTTCAGTTCTTTGTTTGGTGTGATGACTATGAAGGTGATGTACCTACCAGTGAAGGTGCCAGACAGCATCCTTTGATAGATAAAATGGTCACCTGCGTCCTACACATACATTACAAACTTATTACACTTCTGTTAATCAAGGTGGCAGATTTTACAGAAAAAAAAAACCGCTTTGACAGGCGCATATAAACGAGAGACCTCTGTTCGCGGGAATGCGTTAATGTATTAACAGCTGATTCCTGTACGCCGTTCCCGGCTGATTTTACTTGAGAACTGTCAGCGGCTCATTTTGTTGCTGGAGCCTGCCTTGCATATGCATATGGAGGGTTTAGGAAAAAAAAGTGGTATTTTAATGCTTTCTATTAAATTGGGA
Source organism: Ptychadena robeensis (assembly GCA_036250615.1). Taxonomy (NCBI): domain Eukaryota; kingdom Metazoa; phylum Chordata; class Amphibia; order Anura; family Ptychadenidae; genus Ptychadena; species Ptychadena robeensis. The sequence continues at coordinate 97,079,191 of CM070038.1, forward strand.
CTAAAAGTAGTGTCTTAATTTGCATGCATTAGCATATTTGCATATAGATCACTGGGATGGTGGAAGATATAAGAGCGTTTAAATGAAGATTCTGTTAAAGAGACAGACATCATTTTCATTTCTTTCCCGCCGCCAAAGAAAGTTATTATTTAAAAAGAAATAAAGAAACGGCAGTTTAAAAGTTTCGTTCTATAACATGAGATTGTAATGATTGGTAAAACCATCGCCTTCGTCATTTGTCGTTGGAGCAGACACATTCCGCGCAGAATTATTGGGTTCTCCAAACTTAATTTGCGGTGTCTTTTTAATGGTTAACCAGTGGGCTGCTGGTGCTATCCCGAAAACATGCCGCAGTATTATTATTGTATTTATATAGCGCTGAGGGTATTACACATCGCTTTACAGCGTACATAGTCCTATCACTGTCTGTCACAGGAGCTCACAATCTAAAGCCCCCCATACACATCTAGATTTTCTGTTCAATCAAATTAAAAAGATAAATTTTTTGGGTCAGGGAAATTGGTGATTGATTGCATGTTTGCCAACTGTAGTTACAGATTTTTTATCAACTTTTTTGGGATCGACTGAAAGTGTAATCAATTTCAATACAACCAATTAAAATTTACCAGTACGTCAATCATTTCCAATTTTAATTGTTTTAGGTTGACCTAACCATGTGGGCTGCCATAGATTTTCAATCAATCAACCAAAAAAATTGATTGAATTAAGTTGATTTGATGAAAAATCTAGACGTGTATGGGGGCCTTAACCCTCTTAAGGGCTTGTGTTCACTACGGTAAAATTCCTGCATTTGGCGTGCGTCGAACATGGGGATTCCGGCAGCACACCCTCACCGCTTTGTTTGAAACATGGGATCCTGCGACCCGCAACCATTGAACATAGATGTGGCAAAACTGTGGATGAGAAGCATAGGGTGCAATTTTCAGGTTTTTTTTAAATTCAAATGAATTCTGAATTCCAGATTAGGGAACACCTTCCATTGTGTGTCATAGACACGTCCCTGCAATTTTTTTGGGGGGGGAGTGCATTTTATGGTGGGAAAAATACGGAAACGAACACAATCTAAGTCATATATAACTGTAGATGGACATGCATACCCTGTTTCCCCTATGATAAGCCAACCCCTTGAAATAAGCCACCCTCCGATTTTTTCCCAAAAGGTAAAAAAAAAGGCACCCCCTGCAAATATGACACCCACCGATACCTGCCCGAATCTCCCATACGGGTGGTACAATGGGTAACTGTGTGACTCCGTCAGGGCTAGCCGCAGAGTGAAGCAGGAAGTGACTACAAAGGCCTGAGCCTCCGCACCTGGAAAAACAAGCAAGCTGCTGATCCCTGCAGTACGGGTAGAACCCCAAAAAAGTGAGTCAATGAAGGGGGCAATGAATGGCACAGAGTGATCAAATGGGACAATGAATGGCACAGAGTGATCAGAAGGGGACAATGAATGGCACAGAGTGATCAGAAGGGGACAATGAATGGCACAGAGTGATCAGAAGGGGACAATGATTGGCACAGAGTGACCAGAAGGGGACAATGATTGGCACAGAGTGACCAGAAGGGGACAATGATTGGCACAGAGTGATCAGAAGGGGACAATGATTGGCACAGAGTGATCAGAAGGGGACAATGATTGGCACAGAGTGATCAGAAGAGGACAATGAATGGCACAGAGTGATCAGAAGGGGACAATGAATGGCACAGAGTGATCAGAAGGGGACAATGATTGGCACAGAGTGACCAGAAGGGGACAATGATTGGCACAGAGTGACCAGAAGGGGACAATGATTGGCACAGAGTGATCAGAAGGGGACAATGATTGGCACAGAGTGATCAGAAGGGGACCATGATTGGAGTGATCAGAATAAGAAAAATAAGACCTAGGGCATATTTTTAGTTTAAAAAAATATAAGACAGTGCCTTATCATCGGGGAAACAGGGCAGGTAGATTTTTAATTTAGATCGATTTATAAAACTTTAGTTTGAAATCAATTCCTTTTTTGTTTTTATTGATTGGTTGATATGTTGGTAAATCTTAGCTGATCGTACAAGTGTCCGAGTTTTCTAGGTATCAGAGGTACTATGGAGCATGTGCACAAGGCTTTGGAAAGGAATCGATCGGTCTCTTATGTAGTGATAAAACATCATAATTGAATTCAAAGTTGATTGAATGGCAAAATCAAACCTTAAAGGTGGGCATACACGGGTCGATGTTCGTTCAGTTAATGAACCCTCAAATGCAGGGTGATGATCCCACCATGCTGTGCTCGGGCGTTCATCAATTGAACGGAGTATCAATGCGCACCACTTTCCACAATCAATCCTGTTCAATACTTTGGATGGGGACCATGTTACCTATCCAAAGTAATGGCAATCAAACAAGGATTTACCAACATGTTGGTTCCCTGTTGAATTGTTCGAAATTGATTCCTGAACAATAGATCGCTGCAAATGCGCACAATGATCGATTGCTCTGGAATCGACCCATGTATGCTCACCTGTACACAATCTTAGGACGATTTTGTATGGGGGGAGCCAATTCACCTACCAGCATGTCTTTAGAGAGTGAGAGGAAACCCTTGCAGACACAGGGAGAACATATAAACATCTTTGCATATTTATCTAGTTTTCCTTATATACATCTAACTGACAGACTCTTCCCTCTGCCTCCCTCTGTATCCTCTTACTATACGGCTAACGCTTGCTCTCCGACATCTTCAAAGGCAGCTACTGAAAATCAGGAATTACATTGGCCATACACAGAGTCATACACATATAGCAAGGACAAGCTGTATGATTTGTTTTTTGTTTTACCAATACGCCCCAGTAAATTCCTGCTGTTGTGTTGGTTAATCCCACAAAATATTAGACACTGGTATAGTTGACATGAATTATTTTTAGCCTTTACCTCTGTCATATACTGAATTTCAGATGGTTCTCCATTGAACACGCACACCAGCCTCAGGCAGCTTGTCTCCCTCAGGGAATATATCACCCTTTATCTAAATGAGACAGATCTCAGGGTGTCTGGGATTCATCAGGAAACCTACAAGCCTGTGAGGAAATTTGGAGACACCTCTTGTGTCCCATTTAGGAATTATTTAGAGCACCAACTCAGGAGTACGGCTTGAAGACTCATCTAAGTACCGTCCACACAGCTAGTAACCTGTAACCCTGCCACAGTGGTCCACACCGTATGGTGCAGCAAATTAGAGGAAATACTACACATATTTAACTTTGATGCATCCTTTGCCTTTGTGCATACATGTTGAGGCCCCATACACCTTACAATCTTGCCATACAATCACTGTACAATGAACTTTTCTTCTACCAAAACCATGTAATATGAGGAGCTTTCTAAACCTTCCAATGCCAGGAGGGAGGTCATAGCTGCAGCAGAGTGTCAGGGCTGAATGTTTAGCATGTGTCTATACACTAGCAGTATCCATTCTTTGAAGCACTAACCAACTTAGAGAGACACATTTTACAATCTGGCACTAACAACTGACCCACAAGCAGCTACTTACATTTGGGAGGAGGAGAAGAGTCTTTAGCTAGCCATACACAGTCGGATTCCATGGCCGCTCGATCACCTATCCGATTGATTCTGGCGGGAATCGCAGGTGTGATCGTTCAGCCAATTAAGAGTATCCGATCGCTGCATACCACCTTGTCCAACGGATTCCGGGGCGATTCCGTGTCCGATTGTCCACCTCACAAATGGCAACTCCCCCTGATCTGTGCAGAATCGGATCAAAATGACCAACATGTTGGTTCTCTGTCTGCACGCGCCCGGAATCGATCGGCCCGGAATCCGGCCGGAATCCGACCCGTGTATGGGGGCCTTTTGTCACTTAGTTTTCTTGCAATGCAGAATGTTAATGTAAATACACAACTCATGCTATCTAAATTGTCTCAATTCGCCCAGCTGGTTGGTCAGTGTGTTCAGACAATGGGTACTGCTAGTGCTAATACAGCTAATATCTCATTCTTGCCAGTGGCCTTTTGGATTGGCTGGAGGGAATGGAACAAATTCCAGCCTCCTGGGATGCGATTTATCCCAGGATGTTTGGGACTAAAAAAATATGTTTTTTTAACATATTCAGCCATAAGACACACAGACATTTTCCCATTGATTTTATTGGGGGGAAAAAGTGTGTCTTATAGTACAACAAATGCGATAAATCCATGACACCGTAAATCAACTAAATATGTGCAATAAATATTCAGTGATTTTAAGTTAATTGCAAAGCCCCTGAATATGGTATCATCACCAAACTTGCTGGAGATGTAGAGAAGGGTTGGGGTATGCTACAAAAAAAGTATTGCTCTTACACAAATAGGTTTTGCATAAATTAAGTTCAAAGGCTTTGACTTTAATTTATGCAAAAACTACATGTACTAGAGCAAAACTTTTTTTCCAATGTTCCCACAATCTTTCTTTACATCTCCAGCAATTTTGGTGATGATACCATTTTCATTTTGCAAGTCAGCTAGTCGAAAAAATGTGACTATCTCTATTTATGAAAAGATGTCTCCTACTTTATCTCCGAAGAAATTATGGGGACATCACAAGGGTCCACTTCTGGAGACATTGGTCCTTTTCCCTGAACAGGTTCCACCGGTGAACTGAACCATGGGTAACGTTATGGCATTAGGAGATCTGTCTGGCAGTTCAGGCATCAGAAGTGCCTGTTCCAATCCTCGCTATAGGAAGCCATATAATGTACAGATGAATTTTAGAAACAAAATACCTTTTAAGTTATAATCATCTTAAACACGACCTGTGCCGCTCAGGAGGACGGCTCCGCATTCATCATGCATTTGTGAGCCTAAAGAGCTAAAATAATGATTGTTGCTATTTCTGTGCTAACGAACATGTTTGATGAAAACTAAGCAGAAAGAACAGAATACATTTCGGCGTGAATACCATTTATAGCCTTGACTGACAGAAATGTCAGACTACAGTCTTAGAAATGGTTTTCCTGGCCTCCCATTGAGCCTCACACAAGGGAACAGAACAACTAATAACTTTATTTTCCACTAGTTAATAAAAGTGTCCTAGCTGTTTATACATTGTACAGTAATAGAACGGGAGGTTTCCACAGCTCCGAGCTGTTAGGCTGGAATTTGGGCTGTTAGTGCTTCGTGTTTTATTAGGCTTCTGTTTGGAGGTGACGTAGAATAATACGCGGCCTCCTCTGCCGAGTCTCCATTATAGAGATCCTGCTGAGGGTGTAGGTCCACCGGACAAGTGATTTGGTTAATTTCCAAGGCTTGGGTAGCGATTGGCTTTTTTTTTATAAAGAGACGTAACTGCTTGCTGACAGTTATTTGCACTATATTTCTTACAGTATGATGCCAATGAGATGACGGACAGAAGAAATCTGTTAGTAGCAAAGCCATTTAATGGCCATTTGTAGCCCAGGCCCTGACACCCTCATCCTTCTCCCTGTTCATAGTGACTATTAGAGATGGTTGAATTTTTCGACTTGCTTACTTTGTGAGCTGATTGCAAAGCCCCTGAACAAGGTATAATCACCAAACATGCTAAAGGGTTGTGGGAACATTTGAAAAAAAAAGTTTAGCTCTATCACATGTAGTTTTTGCATAAATTAAATTTTGACTTGACTTTGAACCTCGTTTGTGCAAAAACTCTTTGTGTTAGAGACATACTTTTTTTTGGAGTATACCCCTAACCCTTCTCTACATCTCCAGCAAGTTTGGTGTTGATACCATGTTCAGGGGCTTTGCAATTAACTCGAAATCGTCAAATTTAAAAAAAAAAATTCGACCATCTCTAGTGACTATTAGACATTGTATATACCAGTGATGGTGAACCTATGGCACACGTGCCAGAGGTGACACTTGGAGCCCTCTCTGTGGGCATGCGAGCTGTCAGCCAGCACAGAGGAGAGAACAGCAGCCTATTGGCTCTCAATGCTGCCAGTTCTCTTCTGATTGCACACTGTGCCCCAAACCCTCCCCTATTCTATCTTTTAAGAACGTAGTTGTGTGTTAACATGTTTCATATGCGTATATGATTTGTGTGTGTGTAATTCAGGTTATATTGCCATGCCGGCACAGATAAATAAGTGGGGTTTAGTTTGGACACTCGGTCTCTAAAAGGTTTGCCACTACTGGTGACTATTAGACATTGTATATATCAGTGATGGTGAACTTATGGTACGCGTGCCAGAGGTAGGGATGGGAAGCTCGGAAGAAAACCGGGAAAATTTGGAAAAAAAACGTTTTTTT
>CM070038.1:97105328-97119390 GCA_036250615.1 Ptychadena robeensis
AATCACTATGTATTCTATCAGGGAGGACTTGGCACTACATAGTTGTTGGTAGATCTAAAGTAAATTGTATGGAGTGATCTATAGGTGTATGGGGGGCTTTAGTCAGTAGGTCAGACAAACGTTTCAGCTGTGTTAAACATAGTTTATACATATGGGATTGGTGTTCTCCGCTCCCCTCATCAGATTCATTTGTGTCTGAGAGTTGTTCAGCGGAACTACTAAGTGACTCACGGCCGGACACATGTCGGCTTTTATGTACATGTTTAAACACTATTTATCCTGAGCTCCTGTCTGTGCGTACAACTCCTCTCAGCCATATATCACTCTAAAGCTTGTAACTTAGTAGCTGAATGAACTCTGTTTCAAAGGTTAATACCAAAATCTGGAGCGGATTAGGAAAAAATTACTTACAACACCATTAAAATTCTGAACTCTTTTTGTTGTGGCTGTAAATTAATTTAAAATGTCTTTTTTTTTATAAAAAAAGAAAAAAATCCAATAAGAAATTGAGCCAACAGAGTAATCTGTAAAACGTCTGGCAGCAAGGAAAGTGTGGCTTCTATTGACAAGAAAAAATATGGAGCTTAACTAGAACCATATGGCAGCCACTCTGGAGAGAAGTAGCTGCAGAAAGGGAGAGCGGACACAGAGGAGGGCAGACAGGAGTAGATAGGGTGACCGTCTGTCTTCTGATTACCAGGGACAATGTTACCACCCCAGGGGAACCTCAGCCAGAGCCGCTGCCATAGTGAAAGACACAGTCTTAAAAGGCCATAGTACGCTGAATATCAGCAGGTGTGTGTATAGCGAAGGCTCGTCCCATCTCTGAGATTTTATTATGAACTTCTTTTATCTTGTCCCGTCCCTTGTACAATATATAGGAGTTTTCTGCTGATAGCGAGGAGCCATCTGTTTCTGCCAGCCCAGAGACATTTGACACTGAACCCTCCCAACGTCTGTTTTGTCCTTTTTGTTCTCCTTACGGCTTTACCTTTACCTGTTTACATCAACATGTAGTTAAACTTCCAAAGTAAAGGTACCGGGTCAACTTTTTTGTTCAATTGCCGATCAATCACTGTTCGTGCTAGAGCGATCATTGGGGAATCTATCATGGATTCGGGCCACCCTTTCCCAAATGACCAGGGAACCAACATGTTCCCTGTATTGAATGGGAATTGATTGTGCAAAGTGGTGCGCAACAATTTGCTAAACAATCAACGAACAATCGTTTGGCGATCCGTGACGTCACCATGTTCACCGCGATCAATTGCGTGCTGATCTAACTGGTATTGACCTGTGTGTGATTACTTTTAGTTCATCATATACAATTAAAACTTTAAAAAAAATGTTACATTAAGCAAGTTTATAGAATAATAAAAAGAAAAGTTGCAATCCCAGACTCGGCCTTATCTGTCCATGGACATGGTCCTGTTGATATATATGATAAGAGGAAGGATGTAGCTGGTTCCCAGTCCCTGCATCCTACTGTAAAGCTGGCCATACACCTTTAGATCTCTCTGTCAGATCTACCAACAACCATGTAGTGCCGGGTCCTCTGCGATTGAACACAGGTACACTTGAGGGTTTAGAAAGTCCCTCATATTACATGGTTTTGGTAAAACAAAAGGAGATCTAAAGGAAATCTGACAGAGAAATCTATAGGTGGGCATTACCGCAGCAGCCTGGGATACGACCTGTCTGGAGCGCCTACTAGCTTGTGCAGGAGCTTGTGGGTCATTTTTACGACCCTATGATAGGTTTATCAGACCAAAGCCCTAAAACAGCCTAATGTTGCATCCGCCGGGTGGTTGCCCTAATTGCTTGTTAATTGGATGTTAAAAACCGAACCCTTAAGCTGATTCCTGTGTGATTGATGAGCGATCAATCGCAAAGTGGTGACGCAACTAATCAATGAGCACCACTTTGGCATTTGATTCCTGGTCGAAACTTTGGATGGTGACCCTCGTGATGAAACAGGGATTTACTAACATTTCGGATCCCTGTTTGACCGACATTTTCTTGGAACAAAGGCTTCAGGTTGGGAGCATTCAGTTCATGAACGATCACCACGCCTTGCAAATGCTCGTCCGGGAATCGAATGCTTTTGAGCTGTGTAAGGTGTAATCTAGTCAGCCGCAGCTTCCCTGACCCTGCTAGAGATGGAGACAGACAGCGTGTGCAGGAATGGGTAGCACTGTGTTTTCTGTGCCAGAAGAGGTCTGATCACTGAAGCGCCGGCTAACAAACCGTATCATTTACTATCACCTGAGGAAATGTTCCTCGCCGCTTGCTTTATGCTACGGGTCACTTTGGTAATTCACATCCTTGTTCTGCCGATACAGTGCATCCTCTGATATAGCGGCGCTCGTTATATAGGCACTGGTGTGATAAAACACGGGGGACACAACCTCCACACACAGTCTTGTTGGATATGGTTATCTAATTTGTAATTCTACTCCAAAAACAAAGGTCAGAGGTGGACAAAGGGCCGTGCCTCCCACAATACAACCTATTCAACGCCTGTTATCACTATACTCTTGTGTACAATCACACTCTGAATACCATACAAAAGGGGAAACGGAGAATTTTGTGCAACATAATTGTAATTGGTACTTTCCACGTTTAATGAAAAAAAAGTTCTTGACAAAAGCAGGAGGAATGTGATAATTAGAGTTCTAGGCCCACAGTACAGGTCTACTGAACCGGCTTCATCTCTTGCCGTCATGGAAGGTGTTAATGCTGATCACCTTCTGAAGGGATTAGCTTTGTGTCAAGAAGACATACAATGGCCATGTTATTTATTCTCAGACAATTAAGCTTCCTCTGTCTGTGTCAGTAAATGATGACAAGGGTTCTATGCTTTGTTTTTCCAAGCCTCAGCCTTACCCAGATTTTGTGCTGTCATAGTTGCATATTCTACAACCAAACCTCAACGCCACAGGTCCGTGTGCGATACAACACGCAGTATGTCATCCAATCATATCACTATTATCCATTTCCATCACCGGTAGAAGTCTAGAACCTGCATTGTGAGCACGGTACCCTGAACCTGATTGGATGTAGTTTTTCCAGAATCAGGTCTGGGCGGCCTGTAAATCTCTTGACTATCCTGGTGGGATTAATGCTTCAGATTTTCAGCCGCAAAGATTTTTTTTTCATGGCTGTCGCGGTGAAGAGAAATTCTCTCCCTCTGCGTTTCTGGTCCCCTCTGACACGTGTTGCACATTAAACCTTCATTTCCCAAGATTTACAACACATTAAGTAATTTGTAGGTTATTTCAACTTTAATCTGCTGAACTCAAGAAAACCAGAATTAAATTTAAAACACACAAAAGCATGAAATGACAGGGAGCTGACCCCCCCCCCCCCCCCCCCCCCCCCCCCCCCCCCCCCCCCCCCCCCCCCCCCCCCCCCCCACTGAAACTGTCCAATTTCGTTGCTGTTCTTATGTTTCTGCTTCCTGTCATTTATATAACTACCAGGCCTAAATTATATCCAATTTAAACTGGTTTATGTAATAAATGCTTTAATAATTTGTATTGACACATGGCTAAAAGTTTCAGAGCAGCACAATACAGTGTATAGGAGGCCGATATGGGGGGAATATATTCTAGTGCACACAGTTCACTTCAATTTGGTGTTCAGTAATAGCAATGTTATCATGTAATAACATAATAAAGTAGGCCATGCAGATACATTGCATCCCAGTTACTGTAAATATATTCTTATTTCAAAAAAGTAGTGCTTCGACATAAACGATTGAAAAACGTTAAGGCTAGGGCTCCACATGCGCTTAACTCCTGCAGGGCACAAGCTCTATGACAGGGCTTTCTCAACAGCCCATTAGAGCTCCTGATCCGTTAGTCCAAGTCTTCGTTATGTTGATGTCGAAGCAGCACTCCGCGTCCACATGAAAGCCACGGTGGCATACAGTAAGCAGATGCCAGTGCATAGTGGAGTCCTAGCCTAAGTTTGCATGAGTCCAGCGCTGAAGTCAATTGGCCTCCTTCTTTATGGCATCACGTATGACACGTCCATTGACAGTCAACGGATGCGTCAGACTGGTGTGCCCAGGCACTTAAGTCATACCCCAGCCCATTGATTCTAATGGGCCCCATTATTGGTTGCGCTATGTTGGGCGGCTGAAAATGTGGTCCTAGCCTGAGCTAACAGGGTTGTTGCACTCATTGATATCAGCAAATAGCCTATCCCTAGCCTTACTCACCTGCTGTATTTTTTATTATTTTTCCTTCTGCCTTGTTCCTACTTGACTCACAGCTTTTATTGTATTTTACTGGCATGTTTTTCCGTATGCCTTAAGCTGGTCATACACCTTTAGATCTCTCTGTCAGATATCCATTAGATCTACCAACAACTATGTAGTATAAGGTCCTCTGGGTTTGAACACAGGTAAACTTGTTTAGAAGGTCCCCCATATTACATGGTTTTGGTAAAACAAAAGGAGATCTAAAGAAAATCTGACAGAGAAATCTAACATTCATTCTATAGAGTAATAGACATCTACTTTTCCTTCAGCCAGTCCACAAAATGTGTAAAGTTTTTGTCCTTTGCTGTTCTATAACGGATTTTACCAAGAAGGAAAGTGACACTGTGGATGCATGAAGTATGTAGTAACATGAGAAGAGCGCCCCATGCACTGAATACTAGTCATCATTATGCCAGTCTGTGTTATAGCGTGCCCTCCCGTTCTGGCCGGGAAAGTGATGTTTTTTATGGGGCTTTTTTCGGACAAATCCCACATTTTCCCCGGATTCTTGGAGAGGACATTATTCTCCCTGATAATGTCCCACCCCGCACATTATCAGCACAAGTGGGGTGGGACATTAGCAGGGAGAGTAAAGCAGGGTACAGACGCTAAGATATGGGCCAAATCGATGGCCTCTTCGAGTGCCATGTGCGCTCACGGCCATATATCTGGCCCATATAATATGCACCCACCACTGTTTTCGAGTGGTACAAAACAATCCCACTCGATCCCACATGACCATAAATACGGCCGATGCTTTGCATAGGGACCGCTGATCTCCAGGCAAAGCTTCGATTGAGCCGGGAGAACAGAGCTGTCTCTCCTCAGCTCCGCCGATATCTGACAGCAGCGTAATGACGTCATCACGCTGATGCAGGGTACATCGGACGACTCAAATATCGAGCCGTCTGTATCCTGCTTAACGCTCTCTCCCTGTTAGATCAGCCGAGAGGTAAGCCCGGCGCCAGAAGTGACATCACTTCCGGTACATGGAACGCGGAAGAACCACCATCAGTATATACTGAAAGTGACAGCTATGCAATTGCACAGGAAGTGGTCGATTTGGATTGACAAACGATCTACCAAAAAATAAAAACGACATGTTGGATCAATGTTCAATCCGATTTTTGGTCAATTGTTCAGGGTGGGCAGCACTCGATTGATCATCGAGAACATGAGCGGTGATCGATCAGGCAAAAATCGAGTGAAAGTTCGACCCGTATATGGCTACCTTTAGTTTTCATATTATTACACCACATACCCCAACAATGTTTTTATAATTCAGTGATGATCTGTATATTTTCATACAAAGTGGAAAGTGCTGTGGCTGTAAAATGCGATATCTGTTGTATTACAAAGGGTTAACTGGGCCAATGAGAGGTCTGGGAAAGCTTGGTGGCCTATGAGAGTGAACACTGCAGGGTAGAGGGAAGACTGGATGGGAGAACTGGTGAGGATGTCACATTCAGTCTCTTCTGTCTGAGAGGTGACTCATGTTGTCCCCTCTGGTCTGAGTCTGAACCAAGTGTGTATGCGCGTGTGGTGGGAGACACAAGATGCCGCGTGTGGAATTGGGGGCTGCTGCGGCGCCCTGGGTGGCAGGGAGTTCCCTATTACCTCCGTGGTAAGGCTGGAAGGCTTCCTTAGCCGCCCCCTGGGACATTGCCTCTGCTGAGTCTTGTGCTACAGACAGTTGCCCTGTTTCTCCTTGGAGCCCCAGCTCCCAGCTTCTCCCCAGCCAGGGACTGTGGAGCTCCAATGAAAATGATGATATGTGACAATCAGTCACAGCAATTAGTGTTTTGGTTAACGGGCCTTTTTTGTTTTCTCTCACCCAGACAGAATGTCACAAATAAATCCTTGCCCGCATTTGCATATTAATTGGATCGCAGACGTCAAGCATCTTTCATTAAACAAAATGATCTGCATATTTGGAGACATAAAATAGTTATTTTGATGGGTTTTTTCCTAAGATCAGGGGACGGGGGAGGAAGGTGATGGAAGCCATCGAGAATGTTGGTACAGGAGAGGGGTGAAGGCAGGAAAATAAATCGGAGCAGATTAACTCTGTGACTGCCGCAGACAGCGCTCACGTTATTACCAATATTTACATAGGGACGTATATTTTGCTGCGTATGTAGGCGCAAGCTGAAGCGCCGTCTCCTCCTAATAAAAATCTAATCAAGTTATTTTTTTTTTTCGGGAAGTTGTATAGTTTAGATCCTGGTGCACCACTGCACCCCTACGGGAAGCCCAGAAGTGCTGGATTTCTTCCTCATGTGGGCCTGACGTTTCGTTGGATCATTGGAAAAAGTGGAAATAGGCCCATAGCAGAACTTGAATTAACAGGGCAGGACCCACATCATTTAACCCCCCTAGTGGGCAGCCCCTACCGTGACGTTTTTAACAGAGTACAGTGTGCTAGAAATTTTTCACCCGCCATGTGGGAAACCAACACCCCTCCATTATATAATGTGGGTCCTGGCACCCCTGCGGGCGCATAGAGAACTGCAGTAGCTTTCCGTTAATACGATCCCGGTTGATAACCTAACTCTGGACGAACTGGGTTCATCTCAACCACCAGGGGGTTAGACCCATGAAAGAACTGACCTGCTCTGGTAAGTTTGTCTGTGCCCCAAAGATCATGAAAGGGGGCTGAGCGACCCCGAGGGAATTCAGGGTCTCCTCTGATTGGTGTGAAAGGACTTGGGTAGGTAGTAAGAGAGTAAAGCTAGCTAGCTACACAGTTCAATTTTATGTACAATCGATGTTAGATTGGATTTTGGAGTTTGATGGATTAATTGAAAATCGATCATTTTATCGATGTACACCACATGGGGAGTACGATTATTGGGCTATTTCGACTGTAAAGTTCATCGAAGTAATCCAAAATCGTCGATTGAATTCCTCTTACGATTTCAGTTTCAATCGGAAGTGATGTGTTAAAGGGGCGGAGCCATACACATCGAGTATCATTGACTCGACCAAAAAAAAGCTGTCCGATCACGATTCAATCGCCGATTTGACAAAAATCGATCAATTATCGTCGATTGTACCACATGGGCAGAAAAACCATCATATGTTTCATCATTGAACGCTAAAATCTAACCGTGTGCGGCTAGCTTGCGGACAGGGTTGTGTGAATATAAGAGTGTTGTGTACTCTTAGCAGACGAGGGGACATGTTGCAACAGGATAGATTTTTAAGGCGATTTTGGGATAGATCATTTTTGTGAGGAAGCGTGTACATGCCAGTCTATTGGTCTACTTAGCTGACAAGCCCTGAGTAAATCTGGGACCAGTGAGCCCCCCCGGTGATTTTATTTTGTGATAAATGCTAGAAGTGCTGAATTTCAGGCGCTCCGTAGTTGCCACTTACGAGCACCTTTCCTGCCAAACTATTTTTCGGTGTCCTTTTTCCACCCTGCTCGCTCTCTGCCTCCTCCTGCATTTGTCTTTCACTGTCCTGCTGTTAAGGTTTTTTTTTTTTTTGCAATCCTGAACTTCAGCAGTCGTTGGCATCCAGGCAGCATTATCACACACACTGGAAATAACCCAGAAAGCTGGCAGCCCCATATTAGGGAAAGAATCCCTGTCACAAAGCAAAGTGAACACAAAATTTATTGACAAGGCAGTGTGACTAAAGGCAGCTTGTACTGCGCCCTCCCTTCAGCCTCGCACAGCACACGGCACACTGACAGACGACAACACAAAGCTCGCTGCTCATTCTTATATTTAGAATTCCCCTCGTTGTCCTTATGGAGAACTCTCTCCCACCCACCGGACACTATATACCCAACGCTTTCCAGTTCTGGGGCCGCATGATCCCTTCATTGTGTGTCATTAGAACTTTATTCTGAAATATTTCGTTGCACGTTTCTGAATCTGAAAGATAAATATGAACTTTCGCAGAGGTCAGGAGATTTGGATTGGCCTAGTATTAGAGCGCTCAGTCCGTAGTCCTAACATTTTACATACTTTAGGTTTCAGGTGGAAATCACTTTATAAGTTGCTGTCTCTTTGCATACATGTGTTGTCTACCTGCACTTTATGGAGGTTTCTTAAAGGCGACAACCATGTAATACTGATGCTACATTTAAGCAAGGGACGTGTAGTTATGGGCCAGATCGATGGCTGCTTCGAGCGCCGTGCACGCTCACGGTCATCTATCTGGCCCATATAATATGCGCTCACCTCTGTTTTCGAGCGGGACAAATCAATCCCGCTCGAAAACAGCCATATCGGACATGACCGTAAACCATGTCCGATGCTTTGTATGGTAACCGCGGGTCTCCATGCAAAGCATCGGCTGAGCTGGAGAGATAGCAGAGCTGTCTCCCCGGCTGCTCCGATATCTGACAGCAGCGTGATGACGTCATCGAGCTGCTGCAGGGAACATTGATATTTGAGCCGTCTGTTCCCTGCTTTACATCGTCGTTTTTCCAGGTTTCTGCGGACTGAAAGCGAATGCCTGGACCCTCCTGTCTGTGAGCGGATGCAAACTTGTGCAGCCGCTTGGGGGTCATTTAGATAATGACCCTGTGACAGATGTATTGGGCAAAAGCACAAAATCTGGCCCGCAGACACCTCATGTCACATTCGCTGGTTGCGCTAATTGGTCGTTTACCTGCCGGTTAACAACCTCCAGTATAAACTAGTACTTACCGTATATACTTGAGCAAAAGCCGACCTGAATATAATCCCGAGTATAAACCATACTGCAAAACCAAAATGCAGTAGCTAAGGTACAGAAACACACAGCATTTTTTCATTACAAAGCCCCTGAACATGATATCATCACCAATATTGCTGGAGATGTAGATAAGGGTTGTAGGAAGTTTGTAAAGTTGTGGTGGAGTTTTTGCATAAAGGATAATGTTTAAATTTAATCCAACTTTTACTGGAATTTGAACCTAATTTATTGAAGAACTACATATTCGAGAGAGTTAATTGTTTTTTACAGATATTCCTACAACCTTTCTCAACCTATCGCCTGTTAATTGATGATCTGGGTCTTTGCAATCACTCACAAAATCTGCTCGTGGAATGACTTATAAGCGAATACAAGCTGTCCTTATGGAGAACTCTCTCTACACCCACCGGCCACTATACCCAACTCTTTTCTGGGGCCACATGATCTCTTCATTGTGTTCTCAATAGAACTTTACTCTGAAATATTTCTTGATTCGAGTATAAGCCAAATTACATTTTTGGAGCAGATTTCAGGTATGGAAAAGTCCGGCTTATATTCAAGTATATATGATAATTAGATGTCCACCTGGAGTTTTCTTGGAAGCCTGTGTGACATGGTGACCACACAGGATTAGAGATGGTCGAATTTTTCGACTTGCTAACTTTGTGAGCTGATTGCAAAGCCCCTGAAAACGGTATCATCACCAAAATTGCTGGAGATGTAGAGAAGGGTTGGGGGAACATTTGAAAGAAAAAAGTATGGCTCTAGCACATGTCTTTTTTGCATAAATTAAGTTCAAAGTTAAAGTCGAAATTCCGATTTTCGAAATTTTTACTTGACTTTGAACTTAATTTGTGAAAAGACTATTTGTGTTAAAAACATACTTTCTTTTTTGTAGTGTACCCCCAACCCTTCTCTATATCTATAGCAAGTTTGGTGATGATACCATGCTCAGGGGCTTTGCAATTAAGTCGAAACTGTTGAAATGGTCGAAGTTTTGAAAAAAAATTCGACCATCTCTACACAGGATCAGAAATTGTGAAGCTGTTGTCACCCTATCACATTACTTGCCTGGACAAACACATTAATATCCGGATCATCAAGGGCTGTTTCAATGAAATCTGCAAATTTGTAAATATTACATTGTGACTTCAGTGATTGATTTACATATATGTTAAACCGTTTTGTTAATAGTCCTTTTCCCTTTCTCTAATTCAGCTTTGTAAAATGTCCCCTTTGTATTTGTGAAGTTTTTAGAAACATTGTTATAAATATTGACCGATATCGGCCTTTTCTGACATACAACGTCTTACTATATGTAAAGTTATCGGGACATATTTCTCCCCGGTAAGGCCTGACAGTGGATTTACTGGGAGTATTCCGCGCGGATGACATGTGGAGGCTTTTTATAACACTTTCACTTCGGCATCCAGCATAGTTGAAAAGCAAACAAGTTACTTAAATGACCTTGAGTCTCCTGAAGTTGGTTAATCTCAGCCAAGACCTAATACTCTGACACTTTGCTCTGCGCAGCGACATTACCCTCCCTCCAATTCATTGTTTATTTTGGTTTAATAATTTGTATAATAACATTTGCAGAATTTGTAGGTTAGTAGGGCGATGAAAAGGAAAAGACTGAAAGGGAAAAGAGAAAAAAAATCCCGACTTGAAAAGCCTTTGAGACAAATCTTAGTTCATTGTGTCCGATCTTCCTGATCCAAATGCTCCATGGAAAACATGCATACATAATTTATGTGTGTATAATAATGCTGCTGTTGTTTCAATAACTGATACAGCTGGTACAAGACTGCAATATGATGGCTGGAGATGAATCAGTACACATTAATTGATTAAGATGGAGTAACAAAGTTGCTTTTGCTCGGGTAAACTTTGGTCAGTAGCCAGACATCATGACTTCCTGCTAAGTAGTGCTGGGAAAACACGTCAACATATGTAATACATGATCTAGTCTTTATAGTCGCCTCCTCTGCACCTCCAGTGAGGTACCAGTCTATGCTGGTGGGTGTGGGGCGGGCAGAAAGCTTATATATATACAGAAGTGATGACACAATGCTGCCCAAGAAATACACAGTATGAGAGGGACCTGGTACACGCTCTCATCATCTCTCGCCTGGACTACTGCAACATCATCCTCTCTGGTCTCCCTCTTACTAGACTATAACCTTTTCAGTCTATCATGAATGGTGCTGCTAGACTAATTACAGACCTGCAGATATGGGCCAGATCGATGGCGACTTTGAGCGTCGTGCGCGCTCACGGCCATTTATCTGTCTCGAAAACAGCGATATCGGACATGACCGTAAATACTGCTGATGTCCGATGCTTTGCCTAGAGACAGCTGGTCTCCAGGCAGAGCTTCAACTGAGCCGGGAAGAGAGCAGAGCTATCTGCCCAGCTCTGCAGATATCTGACAGCAGAGTGATGACATCATCACGGCTCCAATATGTTCCCTGCTTTACTCCTGGAACCGCTCCTCATCTGCTGCTCCTCTCTGTAATCTCTACACTGGCTTCCAATTGTCCAGAGAATCAAAGTTCTGTGCCTTTTATATCCTTTCATGCCTACTGTCCCACTAACATCTCTAACCTGGTACATAAATATACCTCCAACTGCCCCCTCCGCTCCTCCATTGACCTACTAATGACATCCCACTCATAACATCATCACACTACTCCTACTCTCTGGAACTCTCTCCCTCGCCCCATTAGACTTGCTCCTACTTTTGGCACTTTTAAAAAAAGCCCTAAGAACCCACCTCTTCAGTCTCGCCTACCCATCTTCTCACTCTTAACATCACCACCATGCCCCACCTATTGTATACTCATTTCCCTAACCTGTTAGACTGTGAGCAGGCAGGGTCCTCTACTCCTCCTGTGTCATAACCTGTACCTGCGTGTTATCTTATGTTGCATCTCAACTCTAATTTATTGTACAGCCTTGCGGGCCCTTGCTCCGGCCTTCATGTCAAATGTAAAAAACCATTATGGCCTATGAGTCAAAAAGTTTGCCCACCCCTGGGGTGCAGCTTTGCTACAGAGGGGTGTTCAGTGTTTGCACACCTCTAGGAGCTGAAATTCAGCATCACAATTCATTTCCAACTTTTGCTGATAATAAATTTGTATGAATAATGTCATACGTTGGATGCATAGCATTGTGCATGATGTTGATGATGGATATAATTGCCGGTTCTTGCAGCATGTGTTATCAGTGTGTTTTATATAAAAACACACAAAGTGCTGGCAGTGTGGATATGTGATGAGAGGGACACCAGGGCGGGAGATGGAGGACGGATAGCCTGAGAAGCCTTTGGCGGGGAAGTGCAATCACTGTCTTGTTTTATGGACTTGCCTGTCTCACAGCTAAACGTTGTAGTACCAAGTTTATTTAATACTCTTTTAACGGCTGCGCACTTTTGTAAATCAAAATAATTAAAAATAATAAATTTGGGAGTAAATAAATCCCGCATCACCCTGAGCAATAAAAGTGTGTTCTGTTAGGGATACAGCTCGGCTCTGTGAATGGTCTGCGCTGGGAGAGACAAGCTGCTTTCAGCCGCCGAGAGCTTTGGACACCAGCCTTGGGGTTTAGGAAGGATGCCCATATCATTGCGGGCTTCCCTGAAGCAATGCCCTCTGGTTGCCAGCTGGGACTCCAGCTGTGTGGAGTTTCTGTGGGTAGTACCAAGCCAGCGCCAGCTGTAACTTCAGCTGTGTGTTCTTATTCCGTGCGTCGACTGGGACCTCTGCAGCCAGCCCTACCCGCCTGCCTTGCCCACAAAGCTGGCAGCACCTCCCAGCTGTGTTGATTTACCTGGGATAACAGAACATGTGTTCAGAATAGGAGAGATTACATTTCGCTATGAAGCCTGCGCTGACCTAATATGCGGCAGTGTATGCCAGCTGATGAGATAATGTTAGTTCAGGGAGTGGTCTCCCACATATGTCGACTGGCTAGGAAAATGCTAAAAGTGTCTTCATTATAAATAATATACACACGTGCTGCCCATATTTATCTTCACTGATCAAATAGGGTGGTCCCCTTATTGTATTATTCCAGAAGTAAATCATTCACAAGTTTATCTAAAGTTTATACAAGGAAATATAAGCGCTGGTATTCTGAGTTTCTATAGATGTGGGGAACTACGTGTCTCAGCGTGCCATGTCCGCATCTGTACTGTTGTTTTGGCAGCTATAGGTACAAAAATAATTACTCCATTATGTAAAGTACAATATTCTTATATCTCATTGGAGTATTGTAGTAACGGGGCAGAGAGGATATGACTTATATTTTATTGTTCTCCATAGCCAGGGGTTGGAGCAGCAGTGCCACAGTACTGTGTACACCTTGTTTGGCATGTATGGTGAAATTCCCTACTTCCTAGTCCGTCCTATCTTGCTTGAACAGGGGTGAACTTTCTGACTCGTGGGCCACAATACGTTTTTAAATTTAACAGAGGGGCCGGACCAAGAGCTTGTGCCCGGGATAGGGGTCCTAAGTCTTCGTAGACAGGACGGGAAATTTAAAAAGATAGGCTATGGCCTCTAGTAACAGATCCAAACAATCACCTCTAGGCCGGACGTGGGCTCCCCTCCACTCATTCCCTGCATTAAGTGGACATAATGCCTAGTGGGTGATTATAATGGTCTCCTGCTAGAGGCCATAGTTTCCTTAGATTTACTATCTAAAGCAGTGGTGGGCAACTGAGTTGATAAGAAGTGCGGCCCTCTGCATCACTAAAGGGCCGCACATAACGTTTTCAATCAATACCGACTTGTAGAAGTATTTTTTTGGGGGAAAAAATTACAGCAGGCATAGCTAGACATTATATTTCATTTTTGAAATAACAGAATTTGTTTTAAATGATACTTCAAGCATTAGGAAACAATGTAGCCATTGATTATATCGATGGTGCACATAACCTTTGATTCAGAAGACAGGTGAGTTCCTATGCCCTATGCAGTAATAGTAAGGTTTCGGGGGCCTTAAGTGGAAGACTGAGGGGGGCCGCCAAAGAACATCCAAAGGGGCGCAGGTTGGGCACCTAGGATCTAAAGCCTACTTTTGTAAATATGAAAAAAATTT
>CM070038.1:97137003-97149935 GCA_036250615.1 Ptychadena robeensis
GTATCATATATACACGCACCAATCATACAGAGACATGTATCATATATACACGCACCAATCTTACATAAACATTCATCATTCACATAGAGACACACACATTACATGCACTCTACTTAATGTCTGCAGCTTCCTCCATGGTTGGCTTTCTGCTTGTCCCTTCCACCCAGGAATACCTGCCCCCCAGTTTGGGAACCACTGCATTTAATGTTGCCTAAAGTAAGTACGATTTTGCAGCAAGCCTTAGCGGTAAGTGTAACAAGTGAAGGAACACAACCTGCAAGAACAGATACAGTGGGCTCAGACCGCAGTAGGGTTAGAGGCCACCCACTACAGTATGGGTGGTGGCACAGTGCCAACGCTTTTAACAAATAGCAGTTGGCCACGGTCTTGGTACCAGCCAGAGCACATTAGTGTCCAGTTCTAACAACTCCTCATAGGACAGAACTGGTGAGCATTTTATTTTTCTGACATCCTTCAAAGGACAGCGTGGTGACTACATGCTGGTAACCAACTGTCCAACGTTCGTCCTCTGACTGGTGGCTGGGAACACATGCTGTAGTTGCGTAGTTAGATTTTTCCACTGCTTCTGTTCATATATATTTGACAGGAACCGATATTTACACCAAGTACTTGCTCAGCAAAAGTCAGAATGAACAAAGCAAGGACACGGATAACTAAGCTATGTACAGACACGAGATGATATGGTACAGCCCTGTGTATTGGTCATCGAGGTATTGCTATGTAGACTGGTCCTGCACATGTACTGTGTGATGGTTGGCGTGTACACAGTGTCAGTGGTATTGTGTGTGTGTACAGTGATGGTGGTTGTGTGATAATAGGAGTGTGTATATTGTCAGTGGTATTGTGTGTGTGTACAGTGATGGTGGTTGTGTAATAATATGAGTGTGTATATTGTCAGTGGGATGCAGCTCTCACTCACTGATGTGACTGCTCTGTACGGAGGGGGCTGTGAGGAGTACAGGGAGGAGGGAGTCCATCCTTAAGAGGACATGTCAAGTGCAATTAGTGTTATCTGTCTAAATATGTACTGGGAACACCGCATACAAGAACAGGTTTCTATAGCTTTAATGGAGACATATGCAAGGTCATATTGCCTCATAAAATCCCCCAATCTGATTTTAGGATTACGCATTCTCAGTAAATTGGCGTTATTCTACTTGCATCACTGATAAGCTGCAGCTGAAAGACGCATGAGGAGGAAACCGAACCAAATCTGACAGAAAACTTTCATTTTAAAGGTTTGAGGAGCAGGCAGCTGTGGGTTTATCTGTTCTTCCCGGTCTGTACTTTGTTTATAATCTCTCTTATCACTTAACAGAAACCTTCTGCCCATACTTCATGTATCCCTCTTCCTGACCAGATAAATACTTGCATCGGAGTTCTATATTTCAGGTGATAGTCTGTAATCTTGGCTGGTCATACTAATGAATGAGGTCAGTCTGCGGGAATGTCTGATTAGCACAGGTATATCTCAGATTACAAAAATAAAGTATATTGAGGTTGGAGGAGACCCCGCACTCCATCCAATCTTACTACCCAAGGTGACTTTTTAGGCATGCAGTGTATGTGTTAGGCAAAGTATTTAAGATAAAAAAATTGTACATTCCACAAAATACATGAATTTCATTTCATAATTTGGGACACAATACACACATTTTGTCAGAGATTCATAAAAAGATTCATGTTCAAATACAACCCCGACGTGTTTCACGGTTTATCCACTTCATCAGGGGGGTTATGGTGCTTTGGAGGTATATTTTGTGCAAAATTAGCAGGAAATTGCAGAATAAGAATCTTCTTAACCTCCCTAGTGCACCGCCTGTACCGCACCGTTTTTAACAGTGTGGTACAGGCAATGGCAGCAGTGTACGAGGTACACTGCCTGCCATTTCCTCCCTCCCCCCTCCATACAGCCAGTGTCATTCATGACACAAGCTGGGAGGGCTGGAAAGCAGAAGCCCCTCCATTAACATGGAGGTCTATGGCACTGCTCACCCTCGCCCCCTTCCGCGTCACCGCGACGTGATCAGTGAAGCCGCAGAGCCTGGAAGCAGAATCGTCGTAGCTTTCCGGGGATATGCGGCTTTCATGGGAGCCCAGCTCATCCAGAGTTTGTTCTTCACACAAACTCTGGACGAGATGGGCTCGTTATGAACGGTAAGAAGGTTAAATATATCTCAGATTAGTTAGTGACAGTATAGAGTGAAATATAACAACTGACAGTCACATCAGCTTTTTCTTTATCAGTCTAGTGGATTTCA
This sequence comes from Ptychadena robeensis, assembly GCA_036250615.1. Classification (NCBI taxonomy): domain Eukaryota; kingdom Metazoa; phylum Chordata; class Amphibia; order Anura; family Ptychadenidae; genus Ptychadena; species Ptychadena robeensis. The sequence goes on from CM070038.1 coordinate 97,139,286, forward strand.
CCCAAAATGTGCAGCTTCTATACATAATACATTATGTATCTCCCATGAACACTTCATATCCCCGGAAAGCTGCGGCGATGTTCTCTCCGGAACTTCAGAATTTCCGTGGTTGTGGGATGCCATTAATTCTGTCACGGTTGGCGGGGGAGCGATGGTTTAGAAAGTCCCTCATATTACATGGTTTTGGTAAAACAAAAAGAGATCTAAAAGAAATCTGACAGAGAAATCTAAAGGTGTATGGGGGCCCTTAGTGGTCCCAGTTTTTTTAACCAATAGTCCAGGATATTAGTGATGTAGTATTGGACATGTAATTGATCATTCTCATTAGTAGAGATGTACATGATGTCTGCTGACCCTGTTTGTGTGGGGGTGAATCACAATCATGGTGTATGCAGTGTCCCTTCATTCTCTTCCACGTCATAATATTGCCTCTCACAGGGGAATCTCCTACATGTGGCTGCCGGAGGTCTCTGTAATTATCCTCTATGAGGGCAGAAAGAGCCTGCTGATTAGGAGCATCACTAGGCACAAAGCCTACAGGAATCTCTCCAATCCCATATGTATCACTCCCTGTATATGTGATGTGTTTCTTATCAGCAGCTTTGTAGGGCTTCTGTGAATACCTTATGTTTCCGCATTATAAGGCGCACCGGACCATAAGACGTACCCCATAGTTTTGGAGAGAAGGTTGGAAAGAAAAAAAACAGAGACATAGCCATTCAAATATCAAGTGAATAAAAAATATATACTGTGCAAAGTAGGCAGAGCTGGATCATCCAGTATTCACTCTATATTCCTCCAGCCAAAAGGTCAGTGCCAGAAGGGAGTTCTTAGCCCCAGCAGAGTGTGCAGGGCTGACACTTTACCATGTGTCTTTACACTAGCAGTGCCCATTCTGTGAACACACTGATCAACTTATGAAGAGACACATTTTACAATCTGGCACGTTACCCATGAGCAGCTTTTTACATATGGGAGGAGATATGAATCTATGCCACAAAATGTATTTATTGCAATGCAGAATGTGAATGTAAATACACAACTCATGCTATCTCATTGTAAAATGTGTCTCTCCATAAGTTGGTCAGCGTGTTCAGAGATTGGGTACTGTGATTGCAGCTAAGATTTCCTTCTTGGCAGTTTGGCTTGGCTGGAGGGAATGGAACAAACAGCCTCCTGGTATGCAGAACTATTTGTAAATTTGTTATTTTTTAGTTTTAAATATTCAGACCGTAAGACGCACAGACATTTTTCCCACTGATTTTAGGTGTGTAAATATATATATTTCCCTTTTTCATTTACAAAATTTTCATCTCTCCTTCTGGGTCCTCAGTTTTGGTACCCTTTAAGTCTTCCTGATAACCAACTTCTACAATGTTGATCCTCTTCTTATATCTTTGTCTCTTTCAAACATAAATGAGAAAATAATTTGACATCAAGTAACTTCAGTTAATGTTACCAGAGAGGTACAAGAAGTATTAAGCTTTCAGTCAGATGTTGACTTTATAAAAAGGTTCTTATTTCCACAGACATTTCTACATGGCTGAACTCGTGTTCATCAGGTTAAATGCCATTATAGTGAGTTCCTATTAGTGGGACTGTGAAATCTTTGAATCCTGTTAGTGACACGACTAGAACAAGATGGCTTTGACTGGTGTTTTGGGTTCCTTGCTGTGATGGGGACAATAAGAGATTGTATTAGTGTGCGTTCCACTGAGCAAACATAGGTAATCTCTCAGGCCTGGCATGTTGAGGACAGATACTGGTGTGTAAAGAGTGAAGCATGTCATTCTGACTCTTAAATAAGAGGAAATAAAGAGGGGTGAGGATGGTAGAAAGGGAATTTTTAATCCTCCTTCTGTTGCTGTGCGGCAGCAGGGGACAGCCTGACTTTGAAAACCAAGTCAGATTTCTATCGCTTAGATCTGTTCACAGAAGAGAGTGGCGATACTGTGGATCGTGTCATGGAAGGGATCTATGATTAGTTTACTAGTCACTAATTATTGCCATTCTTACACCAAACCTCGTCCCTAAACACATTACATTTCCATTCCTTTCCTTCACCATCCACCTTCCCAGAGCTAAAAGTTTTGCTCTAGTTAGATGTAGGGAACATATGGTGGTAAATAATTCAGTGGCCTCTTCCTGTGTTTTGTGCTAGACTCTTTCTAATGCCCCCCATACATGCAAAGATTTTAATGGGCGACGGATGAAAAGCGAGCAATTTTTTGATCGCTCGACTGAAAATCGGAACATGCCCACATGGTCCGATCAATTTTAATCGATCGTAATTGTGAAAAAAATCGATCAAAACATGATCGGACATGTTGGAAAATTTTTATCGGTTGAGTACAAATTCAGTACAAATTACGATTCCAAAAAAAATCGATCAAAAAAAACCCCAAAAAATCGATCAAAAATTGGTTATTCAATGTGGAGTATATTCTATTTTCCATCAATCAATCTCCAATTGTACGATTGAAAAAAATTGATCGTTTTTAGTCTGTCGGATGCTAAAATCTGTGTATGTATGGGGGGCATAAGGAGATCTGGGGGTGAATTGAAAGATGCTTTATCAGATCTGTAGTGACATCACAGCACGACAAGGTCATAGATCTTCTTTATTATTCCTGAGACAAAAAGAAATGTTTTCTTATATGTGCAGTACAATGTGTGTCTTATTTTACTGCTGATAGATACAAATCCTATGTGAGAAAGTCTACTAATTACTGGAAACTTTAAGTTGAGTTTTGCCCCCACGAGGCTCCCATCCTATGCCAAAGTGTGTCCTCAGTGCTCTACATAGGTTCCACTTATATCTCTAAAGCTAGGCATACACGGCTCCATTTTCCATTCAATTGACTTAAAAAAACATTTGAAAAGCGATAATTTTGAAACACATAATGTGATCAATTCACAACCTGTCGATATTTTTCCTCAAGGTAGCCATACACGGTTCGATCTTTCCATTCAATCAACTTTTTTTTGGTCGATCACACAGGAATTGATTCCTGGTATTGATCGTTATCAAACAATAAAAACAATCTAATGCGATCGGACATGTTGGTAAATCTTAGTCAATCAAGTGGAATTGATTTCTGTAAAGAAATCGATTTGATTTTAAATTGAATTAACAACCGAAATGCAAAATAATCATCCAGTGTATGGCTACCTTTAGTCCTGCACGCTCCATAGTACCATCAGATACTAAAGCCCCCCATAGACAGGCAGACTCCTCCATGCAACTTCTGTACAACCAACTTTTTTTCTACCAAAACCATGTAATAGGAGGACCTTTCTACACCTTCCAATCACTATGTATTCTATCAGGGAGGTCACTATACTACATAGTTGTTGGTAAGTCTCATGAAAGTTGTATGGAGGAGTCTGCCTGTCTATGGGGGGCTTAACAGATCGAAATATAGAGAAAACTCATCAGATACTTGAACGATTGACTGAAATTTACAATGTCAGACCCCTACTTCCCATTACTTGTAACATCTCCTCCTCCTACTTCAGCTTTTCTAGAACATACACCACCTTTTGTGTTCTTTATACATCTGTTGTCTCATATTTTGGTACCTGACACCTATGCCCCTCCTGAAAATTCACTTGACATCTGTTACATTTCAGTCCATGTGTATAACTGCCTGATACATGCTATAGACACACATCTCACTGCCTGCCACATGTTTCTGTATATAAAGAAGTTGTGAGAACATACACCGCCCGAACATCTCCATTTATAGTTTGTTTGTTTTATCTTCTGGAAAAGAAATGCAAATAAAGTGTTTTTCCTATATTTTTCTTTCTATCAGGATGAAGTGACGGCTGATGTGTTGAAGGTTTTCAGGTGTTTCCACATAAGGTAAGGACCACGTTTGTCCTCATTTGTTTCCTGAAATATTTTCTCATCCTATATTACTGTGCCATGTAATCTTCATCAGTTAGGTGGCATTCAAACGAGAAAAGCTCTTAAGCTGGGAAGACCTGACATTAGGCCTCTCCCAGATGCTTTTCCTGCATTTTCTAACTCTCCCTGCACATTGTGCCTGGCTAGTTGGCAGCAGCCCAGAAAGCGCACGTGAATGCCCCCTTAAGCTGGCCATACACAAGGTGATTCCTGTGCAATCGACAAATCGATCGATGGTGATGCAACCACCTTTGGCACTCAATCCCTGGCCGATAAACTCTGTCCCCATCCAAAATAATCGATCGAACAAGGATTTACCAACATGTTGGATCCCTGTTCGAGTAACATTTTCTTGGAGCGTGATCGACTGCTCCAGCAGCTTTCAGTTTCTAAACAATCGCCACAAATGCGCACGGCGACCGACCATTTTGGAATTGAATGCTAAATCGCCCCGTGTATGGCCAGTTTTACTCCACTTGACAGTGAAGAGGGAGGAGGTGTCCACATTACCAGGGTTTCAATTGGAGGGCGATTTGGGGGATTAGCTGGCCAGACAGGTACAATTTTCTGTTTGATCGAGAAAAGTTGATTAATTGGGTCGTGGAAGTTCCATTTCGTAAACTGAATTGATATCGAGCATAAAATCGATTTGTATCTGATCAAGCATACGACGTTATGTTCATAACTTGCACCACTGATTTATATTAGAATGACAGTCAATATTTAACATTCAGTTGAATTAAAAACTGATCAAACAAAAGTTGATGTGTATAAAATATCTAGTTTTAGTTTATTGCCAGGATATCAGCAGGTGAATGTAAATGCTCAATGTTCTTGTTTATACATGAAACTGAACTAGAATAAAAAAAAAACGTCCAATGCTATGAGCCGTGCTGAACCTCAGTGAGTTAGTGACACCAATTAAAGAACTAGCCACACATTGTAATTGTACGTAGAATTTACTGTTGTTAAAACAAAGAGATGATGGTGACAAGACATGATGGCTGCACAGTGCATGCGTCTGGTTGGCAGACAGATATCAAACTCATTTAAAAATAAAGCGAGTGACCATATCTGTGTTTACAACGATGATTGTTTACTTATTAACACAGCGGAGACACATCATCACAGTCAAAGAACAAAGTTAGCGGAAGTTATGACAGCGGCCTGCACTACCATCAATGCAAAACTGTAACTTTAACAAGGCACTTGTCCAATGGCTTCAATCACTTCCTACTCAATGGTAAATAATAATAGATTATAACCTGGAATATAGGAAAGTTTAACTAAGAACTCCATTACAAATTTATATAAAAACAGATCCGGGTATTAAATATAAATTAATATTCCCCTCCAAAAAGAAACTGCCAGTTATGTCATTGTGTTCCTCTGAGGAAGCAGGTGAAGAGAATGCATAGACAGTACTGAGGGGTAAAGACCCTCGCAGCTCTCTGGTGACCTGGACTCGGAGATGCCTTGTCTTCTCTGGTCTGGCTAATGTCAGAGGTTACAATTGGATCAGCAGTTTATGTAAATAGTGGTGATGTAACATGCTCAGGTCTTACAGGCCGGTTCAAGACATCCATCATCCGCACAACACACAGGGGCACCCAGACACTAGCAGCATGTGCCCTACTCCGGCTCTGTTTGGTTTTCTTTTTTTGTCTCTTTTTCTTACATTTTGGTGGCCAACTGTGAAGCACTTTTCTTTTGTGCTTTCAACTTTTTTAATACTCCCCCTCCTTCTCCTCCACTCCCATTCAAACCCCTCCCTATATCACCCCTCCTGCTTGTTTAGCTTTCGGCTTTTATTCTGACTTCAAAGCCCTCCCCAATCATTGTCTGTGAGCTGCAGGCAGTGGCCTTGAAATAGGAACACAGGAGAGCACACTGCAGGTCACGTTAGGGCATCATGCCTGTGAGTGTGAATGGCTGTCCTGGGATGCTTACTATTCATACTCCTGAATCCTGGTAACCACGCTCTGCTGGCAATGTGCGTCTTTCCCTCGAATACTTATACTGTTTCCCACCCTGATATCAATGTAAGGATGGGACGGTCCTCTGTGCTTTTCTGTACTGTGTAAGGAAAAGAATAAGGAAAATTGAATTCATACTTACCGTGATTTTCCTTTCCTGATGACGCTCCATGTCAGTGACATGTTCACATTTGTCACTGACGTGGAGCTATCAGGAAATAGAGGTTTTACCAATCGTAGCTCTGGTTAGCTTGTATCAGCCTTAAGGTTCTCCCACCTATTGTATACCTTGTTCCCCAACCTATTAGACTGTAAGCCCGTCCGGGCAGGGTCCTCTACTCCTCCTGTGTCATTACCTGTGCGTTATCTTGTGTTGCATCTCAACTCTAATGTATTGTACAGCGCTGCGTAATATGCTGGCGCTATATAAATAAATGATAATAATAATGTCAATCGATGAACCCTCGAGCACAGGGTGAGGATGTCACCACCTTGCGCTCAAGTGTTCGATTACTGACCGGCTAATCGATGCGCACCAGGGTCCCCATCCAAAGTAATGGTAATCGAACAGAGATTTACCAACAAGTTGGTTCCCTGTTCAACCGAGTTTTCTTGAAGAAAGTGTGTCAAGTTCGATATGTGAACAATCGATCACCGCAAACGTCGATTGTTCGGGAATTCAGTGAAAATTGTGTATGCCACCTTTAGAGATATAACCTGATAAATACTTCCTGCTATTCCAATCAGTAATTTGAACTTCAGACATTACCTAGAGCTAGGCATACACGGTTCGATTTTAGCATTCAATTGACCTGAAACAATTAACGTTTAGATCGATTGGATTTAAATGGTATACTGCACACAATGTTCGATCGGAAAATGATCGGACATGTTTAAAATGTTTTCGTCGATCGTACAACAATTGAACTAAAATCGTAGCATTGTGTGTGTTGGTCGGGTGGATTGTATTCGATTAACGTTTATATATATATATGACTCTTTCCTGGGTTTTGAGATTGTCGATTGTGATCGTATTCCGATCGGACCTTCCATGTGGATCTACTTTAGATTCCATTACAATCGGTGTCTGATCAAAATATCAAGACAGTGTATGCCTATATTAAAGCTAGCCACACATGGTTCAATCATTTTTTGATGAAAAATTCGATCGATTGAAAGAAAATCGGTTTTCTGCCCACATAGTGCAATTGATGATTATTGATCGTTTTTTGTCAAATCGTCGATTAAATCGTGATCGGACAGGTTGGAAAATTTGGGTCGATTGTACAATCATCAAACTACATTCTTTGCAGCTTTTGTCTGTCGATGTTTAGGCCACCAGAGCTTACAGGCTCATTTACATGGGCAGTTGTTAACCAGCGGATAAACGACCATTTAGCGCAACCGATCTGTGAATGCGACATGATGAGTCCACCAGTCGGTTTTTGGGCTTTCGCACCGACATACCTGTCACAGGATCGTTATCAAAACCACCCCCGAGGACAGAAGCGTCCAGTCGTTTCTCAGGCTGCTGTGGCCGAACAGCATAACAGGAAACGACAGTGTAGGCTATGGGGTTCAAACATTATATAATCTCTGTCTTTTACTATAACAAAGGACATTACGTGTAAGCACCTATCGTGAACCTACTGAGCAGGTTACATTACTGATGAGAACTGACAGAAATGTTTAAGAATGAAGCGAAGGCCATCTGTAGAGGATGAATATGCGTCTATAAGATCTCCGTTCAGCAGTACTGCGCTAACTACCAGAATTGGCATGGAAATTATACTGATTTATACATACTTAATGGCTTCATCTCTTTGCTCTTCAGTGATGTCCTGTGGAGAAGAGGTTGGAAAACACAGAATTAGCGATTATTAGATAATGGGGAATCCAAATAATATAGAAAATTCCTGATAATTGAGGTTACTTATCTCCATTTAACTCTATTCTGGCACTAATAGTACCCCCCCCCCCAGCAGAAAACATTGTGTTTGGCCTCTCTTGTTGGTACAAGCGATGTTGGCTGTACACGGCAGCTTTCGCTTTCAGTTTGATGCTATATAAAATGTATATGTAGTAACTCTTTAATCATTTACAAGAATAATAAGTGGATCAGAGTAACTAAGCGAATATTTGTGATGAATGTAGAACTTCTCTTTCTATAACTGATCACTACGATGCCACAGAGGGCTGACATTGGATAGCACTAGGTCTCATGATTGTTCCCTCCAGTTGATTTTGCTGTATTCTGGATTATTCTGCCGTCTGTCCATCAAGACAATAAACTGTTCAAAGGACACAATGCTCCCTTAAGTTCTGGTGTAAACTCCTTAACTTTAACAGCAAACACAAAGTGCACAGGTCAGAATCAATAATGTGAAAGCTGATATCCGTGTGTCTATTTGACTTATCGAATATGCTGGTGTGGCTTGCTGTCACATATTTCAGTTAAACTCACCAGCTAAGTAGGGTTAGAAGTGGACCTGATATGACAGTAGAAAGGGCTGAACCACAAAAGATGCATGTTGTTATAGTTATTTTTATTATCATCATTTATTTATATAGTGCAAACATATTACGCAGCGCTGTACATTAAATTAGAGTTGAGATGCCACATGAGATAACATATGGGTACAGGTTATGACACAGGAGGAGTAGAGGACCCTGCCCGGACGGGCTTTCAATCTATTAGGTTGGGGAACAGCCTAAGGTGGGGGAAGTGTGGTAATGTTAGGAATGAGAAGATGGATAGGCCAGACTGAAGAGGTGGGTTTTTAGGGCTTTTTAAAAAGTGCCAAAGGTAGGAGCAAGTCTAATGGGACGAGGGAGAGAGTTCCAGAGAGTAGGAGCTGCCCTAGAGAAGTCTTGAAGCCGTATATGTGATGATGTTATGAGTGGGGATGTCATTAGTAGGTTTACTGGAGGAGCGAGGGGGCAGTTAGGGGTGTATTTATGTAGAAGATTGTAGATGTAAGGAGGACAGGAGGTGTGGAGTTATAAAAAAGCAAGGCACAGAACTGAATTTGATTCTCTGGACAGTTGGAAGCCAGTGTAGAGATTGTAGAGAGGAGCAGCAGATGAGGGTTTACACGTGTAGATTTTTTTCTTCAATCAACTGCCAATTCGATTTTCTGTTGGATGTCGTTGTCGAACATCGTTCGTTCATTTATCGAATGTAACATTAGATATTTTGTTAGTTCATCACCGATATGGAAGGACAATACAAGACATTACAACAACCAAAATTTAACCCACCTAATGAGTCTAGCAGCACCATTCATGATGGACTGAAGAGCTGACAGTCTAGTTGCATGCTGTTATAGATGGGAGATCTTTCCATTTCTATCTCCTCTCTGTGACTGTACTTGGCCTCATTGATGGAGTGACTGGGAACATTTCCATTGAAGATTTTCCTATACATCTACAGATAAATGTGAATGCTTTATGATGAACTGACATCCTGAGCACCAGCCTTATGCTTGGAAATACATCATACTACACTGTACATTATATCATACAGGCATCTGATCTACAGCAGGATACATCTGTTCATGAAGAGAGTCGAATATAAGTCCTTGAACAGTCCATACTCTGTGTGCAGAGATACGGACTGGAAGGAGACGGCTGTTTAGAACATTACAGTAAAGTAGAAGGAACAATACGTTCTATTAATGAGACAGCAACATGCTGTGTTTGTGTCTGTGAACAGAGCACTTATAGAAGCTGTGTGCAGTACTTGTCCCAGTAATATATGGTGATCCACGTTCCTCTAGTGGGGTCAGAGATATACACCAGCAATAGAGAGGACTGCACAAGGAGGAGGCCGGAGAAAGTACAGTTAATGAGACGCGATGTAACAGGATTGTTAGCCGTCTATTACTGGGCTAATGAGCGCTTTGATTGCCCTCCACACTTCGTCCAGAGAGGTGTTCCCTTTCAGTCATACTTGTCAGCTTGTCCTCTCCCATCACATTCACCTTCCTGACATAGAGAGGATATGCAGCGGTTTATCCTCACACATGCAGAGGGGGGTATATAGAAAGCTGTGCTAGTACAAATAAAAGTTATTATTGTTTTCAATCAGCAATTCATTCACCTGGACGAGCTCATAGTTGAACTTTTTGGAATGCTACGCCTTATAATTAATTTGTACGAGGGAGTGTTGGTTAGCATTTTGCATTTTTAGGTCATATTCATATTCATATTAGCAGATTCATAACACACCTAAAACAGAGAACACAAATAGAATACAGAAAATGATCACTGAAGGATTAATAGATATTTTCTATCATTTACAGAAAGCCACTGTAGTACCTAAACACCTTGTGTAAGGCTGATTTCAGAACTCCTCTCCAGTAGTCCTCAATCTTGTAAATCTCAGTTCTTCCTGGTAGTAGCAGACCATTCCTTCTCTTCTCAGGTGAGGACATTCGTTCCTCCCATCCGAGGAACCAATAGGACATGACATGGAACAGACTCAGAGCTATTAACAATCTCTGACTCCTGACGTACTGCTTTTTTCTTATTGGATCACCCTGTAGCTCCCTGGCAAACGCAAGCTAAACTCCAGACACACGATTAAATACACAGCAGAAGCTTTTTGCCCGCATAAGAACATGATTTATCTCTTCCTGATATATGAATCTATACAGCGCTGCTAGGTCTAGGACTGGGCTTCCTTGTATCAGAGTTACGTGGACATCCTAGCATGTGAGTGGATTAAGAAGCGACCACGCGTTTCAGACAGTCGTAAAC
>CM070038.1:97154724-97165115 GCA_036250615.1 Ptychadena robeensis
GGGGGGGGGGGCTTAGTTCTTCTTACCTGATGGTCCTAGGGGAGTCGGACCTGGTCTTTGACTCTCACCAAGGACATTGTTTTCTTGACATTTTAATGGTTTAAGCTGGCCATACACGCTTCATTTTTTGGATTGAACATAAAATCAATGGAGCAGTGATTGGACATGTTGGTAAATTTTTGTTGATCATACAAGTATAAGACGGGTTTTCTCAGTATTTCGATGGATTTGTATTTGTTTGTACTATGGAGCATGCACGCAGAACTCAGGAGATGAATCGATCAGTTTTGAATCGATCACATTATGAGGTGGAAAAAACTTTCCAAATATAAAATAATGGACTTTAATATGGATGTATTTTAAGTCGATCGATTGAAATTTTTTACCGTGTATGCCTTATGTGTCCCCTACATGTCCTCTAAACTGGTTTTGGCTTAACGGTTCTTTAAGGTACCCACAACGACATGTAAGTAAATCCCTGTTTGATCGCTCATTACTTTTGATGTGGACCCTCGATCCTCATCAAAAGTATCAGCCAGGGATCGAGCACCTGGATTCATAGATTTGCCGAACGAGCGATAGTTCTTCAATTTTGTTGTAAGTGCAGTGCAATCGTTCAGGAATCTGTGCGTATATGGCCAGCTTTGCATTGTAGCGGCAAAAGAGTATTGTGGGCTCTCTGTACATTACAGTATACAAACAAAAAAATGCTTAATGACTGCGCCTGCTGAGCATGTGGACCAGATGATATGTTTGTTTTCCTGCTCGATGTTGTACAGGAGTGACTGTCTATTTACAGGCTGTGAATGCCCCCCTGTCCAGACGTCACATGGTGCAGGTACGCCGCAGTACGGTGGGGCCGGGGACACGGTCCCTTGTCACACTGAGATAAGTAGGTACAGGAACACAGCCAGCCAAGGTCTCCTGCTGTATTTTTCACTGAAATGCAAAGATACACTTTTTTTCGGGTCTTCAATTTAGCATTGGAGAATTTTATAATTTAGTAATTAAAATCTCTGATAGGCTTTAGAAATTGCAGCTAATTGAATTTAATGGGAAGATGATTTTCAATTTTATTTGATTATAGGGACCCCTGGCATTGGCATTTATGGGAAAAAAAATATGGAGAACGCACTGTGTGGGCTGGGATGGCAGAATTGAATTGGGGGTAATCTGATTTTCTCATCATGGCTTTCACTATAATTTTCCTATAATTTTCCATTAGATATCTAGTTTACAAATACTCACTAAGAAGCCTAGAGAAAGAAGGCTGCCAGCTAACAGGATTATGAAGACGGAGAGGCCAGTGTGCCAACTGTGCTTATGTAAACACGCTGCCACGCCTTAGTACACAAAGACAGGATAACACACATGCACAAACTGGTATACACTGCACAACATAGGCAAATACTAGACATTTAACCTGGGGAGAACCTGACAACAGCAATTTGTGGGGTCTGCTGCTGACTGACAGAAGATCTGCAAAAATCTGGGTGGGATCTCATGTTATACCGTAAACCAGTGGTTCCCAAACTTTCCTTGCAGGGCCCCCTTTTTCTATTTAGGAACATTATCGAGCCCCCCCCCCCTCCCCATTCAAACACAGGTTCAGATTGAAAGCCAGCGCCCCCCTGGAATACCTTCGTTCCCCCAAGTTTGGAAACCACTGCCTTAAACATATAAATTTTATACACAATACAAATATGTTTCATTGTTGAGCAGCGATTTTCAAACCTTTTTAGATCCACACCCCTGGAAGTAACACATCAAAGTGTCACTCCCGTGTTCCAAACACTAGGACTGGCACTTCCGGCATGATCAGGTAAATCTAGCCACCCATGGTTCAATTTAGCGTTCTATCGAGGTTCGATTAGATTTTGTTAGTTCAATCAAAAAAAAGCGAAAATCGATTTTAATTTAATCGATGTACACCACATGGGGAGCATGAATATTGTTCAATTTCGACTGAAAAGTAATCGAAGTAATCCAAAATCGTCGATTGAATTCCTCTTACGATTTTAGTTTCAATCGGAAGTTAAAGGAAGTAGCCACACAAATCAAGCCAAAAAAAAACAACCAAAAAAAAGCTGTAAGGAATGTAGTTCGATGATTGTACAATCAAGCAAAATTTTTCAACATGTCCGATCACTTTTCAATCAACGATTTGACAAAAATGATCAATGATCGTCGATTGTACTATGTGGGCAGAACATCGATTTTTTTTTTTTTTTACAATCGATCGCTTTTTTCATTGAAAAACTTCGATTGAACATTAAAATCGAACCATGAGTGGCTAGCTTAAGTGTAATGTCCCCTCCTATTGTCCCACGCAGCTTGTGGAAATGATGTGCAGGGTGGGAAATGGGAGAGTCAACACCATAGGTTAGGATGGAGGGGGGTTACTCTTCCTCCTAACTTCCACGAACCCTGTGAAATGGTTGTTCGTCCATCAAGGGTTTCCTGATCCCCAGGTTGAGAACCACTGCTGTTGAGTCTTCAGAAATGTAAACTTTATCAAAATCCTAAACTAGCGCAGGGACAGAAATTTGGACTAAAAATGAGGTGTGTACCAGCAGGTTTGTATTGTAACAAAATGTCCTGAAATACCAGATAACGTGTCACTTTTCACGGCAGCAACATGAATTACAGCAGAGAAAGTTCTCTGAAGACACATGAAGGGTTTGTGTAAACACAACTCATTAAACTGTTAGCAAAGCCTCCGGGTTTCGTTTTCTTACTCCAGGAGAAAGTTTTGTTATTTCAGGGCTCATTCACACATCCAAGTGTTTCAAAAAACGTCCGGACCCATGAAAAGCTCCAGGAGAGAGTATGGTCATCTTAATTGGGTCATTCACGGGTTGATTTTTCTGTTCGAGCAGTAAAATTGGATATTTAATTTGATAGAATTCAGGATAAGGAATCGATCATCAAACTAAGTGACCAAAAGTGATGGAAATGGAGCATAAAATGGGAATGTATCTTCATGGCAGGAAACGAGTGGGATTTAAAGGATTGTTTCCATCGATTACAAAATTCAATCAAATTGTAAATTGATATGTGTATGGCTAGCTTGAAATTCTACGAATGCCTTCACATGTACAATCATTGTCTCCTTGTCAGACAAGCCTCCCAGGAAGACTCGATCTGCGGGTTGGAGTTCTCTTTATTTCCTCTGAGCATAATTTGGAGCCAGGAATGGGTGCCCTGTTGGGTTATCCAAACTGATATTTATGGAAGGATCTTTGTGCTTTATATCATTGATGGTTTGATTTAGTCTGTACTAGGTTTCCTTCTTGGATGTAGATTATTACTGCCTAGTAAACCAGTTATAGCTATAATTTAAGAGTCTAATGCAGGGGTGGGCAAAATTTTTGACAATGTGGGCCACATTGGCTTCTTAAATTTGATAAAAGTGCCAGACCAAGAGCCTATAATTCGCCAATTTCATGCATCGCCGGCATCACTTATGACACCTGTGATGTGTAATAGGCGACGTGTGACAGGGACGTTGTTATCTTTTTCTTCACAAAAAGACGTTGTTACCTTTTCGTTGCAATGAGCAGAGATAAATCCTAGAGACTGTCTGTTCATCACCATGAGGATGATCTTGTCACTGCATTATCCACCATGTTTATACACCTCTAGGCATTATGTGATCTCACTACAGAGAACAAGCAGAGGGGAGCCAAGGTGACAAAGCCAAAAAGAAAGCTAAACGGGCCGGATCCGGCCCCAGGGCTTGCAAATCCCTGGTCCAATGGAATGGAATAAATGGTCACTTTGAAAACCTATTATTTTATTAGTTATTAATCCAATGGAATAGATAGTTTTACATGACCACACCTGTGGATGTACAGAAAATGTAAACAGTTGGAGATATTATTTTTTTTTCTACCTGGAAAGATCAAAAATGGGTGACCAGTGTGACCTCTCATCCCAAATGATGCAAATGTGCAGCCAGAGCTTGTGTTTTTATTCCGCTTCCCTGAAATGTATTTTACTTGTGATCCTCTGGGGTCTCTTCCACAAACATACAATCCTTTTACCTACATGTGTACATGTATTGTACTATCTAGGCTAAGCCTCTTATAAATCTTGTAGATCGTTCACCATGACACTGAATAGCGGTAAGATGTCTTCCAAAGATCACAGCGTGTCCTCATAAAGTAGCCTTAGATGCCTTGATTCCTCTGTGATCGAGTCTCGATTCGTATATCCCCGGCGAGCGTTCGTACTGCAATCGATGAGCACACCACCATGGAAAACCAATTTGGGGTCAAGTTTGTCAGGAGCTGATTGCCTGTGGCACAAAAAATTCCATTCCTTTGCCCAATCATTGCTGCAGGAAAGGGAGCTAGATTATGCAAATATGGGGCGACTCCAACGTACTTCAATCGAACCCAAAAAAACCTGACAGGTCTGATCAAGGTTCAATCTGATATTTGGTTGATTTAGATTTGTTTAGGTCGATCCCTCAAGGTGGGCAGCAGTTGATTCATGGGCAATCGGTCGTTCGATAATCGACCTCGAGTGATATCGGCTCGAGTGATGGTTTTCTCCCACCGAGTGTCAGTAAGCAGAAAGAATCCAACTCTTTATCTTCTGACGGTATTCCCAGGCCAAGGCACAACAATTTAAGAATGTTTTGTTAAATAGTTGTACTTGGTGTTCCTAAACATGTTGATGACATTTTATAATCGCAGCATGAGCTCTATAGCACGGTGGCCGTCCTCACTGTCAGATATGTCAGTTATACAATTCTTGGTCTATGTGGGAAATACTAGGCCTGGGGTTTGTGTTCCTGACACAGCCGTGTTTGTGGTGATATCTGGGTATACTGGGTTCTATACACGGAATATTAACAATTACAGAACTACTATCTGTCCTTCCAGCAGTGTATCTCCATACACTGCCATTACCAAGCACCCTTCAAACATAAAAGCTGTATAGTTATCATGGTAATGCTTGTAATTTATACTTTGTATCTTCATACATGTCCCGAGTCAGTGAGTATGAGAGGACTGAGACAACAGGACAGACGGCATTGCTAGAAGGAGATCAGCATTGATAGACTCCATGTTGTTTGTTATATATTTTATCTTATCAGCTAAAGCGGTTTCCTTTTCTAGGCAAAAACATTTAAGGACATGTTTGTTATTGTAAAGATCAGGTTGTATTGAACAATGAACTTTGATCTATACATTATAGGATAAGAAAGTGACACAAAAGCTGGGCAAGCACGGCTCGCTTTTAAAATAAATTCAAGCACAATTGTGCGCAGTGCGCGTTCACGGCGCTCAAATTTATTTAAAAAATTGAGTGGGCACCAGCTTCAATTAATCCCACTTGAAGAAAGTTTGATCGGACAGGGAACCAACATGTTGGAAAACCCTGCTCAATTTCCATTACTTTGGATGGTGACCAAGGTTTCCCATACAAAGTATCAGACAAGATCAAGGAGCAGAAGTGCTGTGGCTTGATTCTCTGTCAAATCTAGGAAGTTTGAGTACAGCGTGATGACGTCATCGTGCTGCGCTTGAACAGCTTCTCAATCGAGCATCATCGAGCCGCATGTGCCCAGTAAAAGACTGCACTGCACCATGACAGACAAGACGGCTATATGAGATCAGCTCGGCCCCTTGTCCGATCACAGGACACATTTGTGTACCCAATGAGGCCCCTCCAGCTACTCAGTGTAATTAGTCAGGTGGGTACTTTTTATCAATGGGCCCCATTAGGGTAAACTTCACAAGCAGTGGTAATGTATCACAGGTTTTTGGATCAGAACATGTTCATGAAACAAATATGACTACTATATGAGGTCTGAACCCATAGCTGATGTATTCTATAGCCTGCCATACACCCACCGAGTGGGTGCCGACAGACTAGTCCCGATGAGCTCTGGAATGCAGCGTGATGACGTCATCACGCTGCATTCCCGAGCTGCCTTCATCGGCGGGCAACCTTTGTGTGCCGGCTGTTACCTTCAATGAAGACGCCGGTCTTCATTTCAAGTAACAGCATCGGCTGGCATCGGCCAGAGAACATCGGACATGTTCGTTCTCTGGCTGGCCGAGCTGTGGGGCGACAGGGATCTGTCGCCCCATGTGGGCACACACCGATTGGCTGCCGATTTTGCCGACAGCGCGAGCGCGCACGCCCACCAGTCAGCGGCAAAATCGGCCGCTAATCAGTGTGTGTATGGCAGGCTTATATCTGTAGTAATTGATCACCATGCTGATCTTATCAATAAGATAGAAGTACAGAATCCCACCCATGCGTGCCCCTGCACTTTCACTTGTTTTAGTATCTTAATACTCAGTAGCTCCCCTAGTGGTCAGATCTTTTAGTAAACATCTTCATGCTGACTAAAGCTAGCCATACACGAGTCGACTTAGATTCAACCTTCTTGTGTGATTTAAATATTGACGGTCAGTCTTACATCGATTGATTGTACCACCACACCGGGTCATCAATATAAAACCAATCAATTCCTTTACTTAGATTTGTGTACATTCGCCATAGTGCCATCTAATACAAATCCGTTGAAATACCTATCAGTTTTTTGATTGATCGAACTGAAATATTGAACCGTGTATGGCTACCTTAAGATCTGTTCTGTGCACATATAGGAAATAAAGGATTACTTCCTGTCCTGTAAAATGCTGTTTTTGGTGAGATTTTATGACCTATGAAGAAAAAATAACCCTTCATGTAGTAAGAAGAGATGGTAACCCTTTGCATCACCTCAATGTCTGTTTTCCGATTTAATAATTTGCTCAGTTAGCTTTATAAAGTAAATACTGACAAACACAAAGAAAAAGACATAAAAAAGGACTCGAGTTTGAATAACTTTTTATGTCTTATAACAATTTACATTTAAACAAATGTAATACTTTAAAACATTTTAAATGTTTTAAAGTATTAAAACCCATTAGCAAAAGCCACTATGTGCGGTATGGGGGCCATGAGAAAAATTTTTTTTTTTGTGGGCGTGTGTGTGTGTATATATAGATATACTCAATGTTAAGGCTCCCATCGTTAAATATTTAAACGCAGCATGATGACGCCACACCACGCTGCGATCAACCATTCTTTGATTTGATGGCGAATTGTTGCACAACACTTTGCCTGATCAATTCCTGTATTCAGGGACTAACAGACCTGCATTGTAAGATATTATGATAAATGACTGCTCTAGTAATCAGTACTGAGGTGTGATTGGCTGCTAATGATCTGACAAATGGTATAATGATCGAACTGTCCAGTAGTCATAGACCATAGGTGTGCAGGTGAGTTCACATTCTGTGATCCTGGTAATCTTGTTGGCCTTAGTGAAGGTCTGCTGAGGGGTTAAAACAAGGCCAAAGCTATACCAGCTCCAATACTTCATGTTACATGAAGCTTAACAAGTATACAGATGAGAAGAAGACCTTCATGTGAACTCTCCTGGGCACTTCCAGTATAGACGTCAGGCGTTCACCATGATAGACTATCAGGGTGATATCCATGATCAATGTAGATGTGTTCCCCACAGACACCAGAACCAGAGATGGAGTCATACTGCAAATTCCTACCCAGAAACGGCTCCATGACTGATAAATAATGATCAGTCTGCAATGTCATAATACAGGATGTTGTGGTCTTACTTATAACCCTGTGTGAAAACGGAAATAAAGACTGGAGGTAACGTACATTATTTGTAAGAGCGCATGGAACAACCACACACTTGCAACCTTCTATAAAGAAGAGAAATGTATATAAAGAGAAAGAAGTGTTAAGGTACAGTAACCGCTGGCCCCCAATACTTCTCACCATCATTAATCTATACCCGGCCATACGATCTGTATACCGACCTACCGAATGGTACCGCAAATCACAAATATTCATCCACAGTTTTTGTTCTTTTGGCACAAAATGATTACACTCCAATATTGGCAATTTGTATAATATTTCCGCATCTCCCTTTACATTTCCACGGACAGGAAAGATTAAGCTACAGTTTATCCCAATGTATTTATTTGACAAAGTGCTCTGGGGAAAGATTATTATAATGTAATCTCTTACTTAGTGAGATGTTACACCACACTTTGCGGGGAACTATCTGCACCTGGATTTTATGTGTATTACACACATTTGGAATTAGTTCCTGTCTCAGTAGTGCAATAGATGATAAAATGGATTATTTTTTTACACATCTTTGATTGTCACTTTTTCATTAACATTCTTTTCCATTAAAAGACATCGGATAGATTTTGTTTCTAATTAGTTTTCTTATCTAGTCAGATTTTCTCTTAAATTTTATATATCGCTAGTTGTGATGCCCATACACAGGTGGATTGTTCTGTCCTCTCTGTCCATGATTTAAGTCGATAGATAGGAAATCAATTCCTGTTTTACGTTCAAAATTTATACAAATGAAAATGGAAAGAGATGTGATTGGGGGCTGGCCGACATATTAATACAATACAAATACAAGTATCTGATCACATTGTGGAGCATGCGCACAGGCCTTCATCTTCATAAATCGAAAGGAATGGGATTTAAGCTAGCCACACATGGTTCAATTGACTGTAATTCAATCAATTTTTTTAGTCGATTGATTGAAAATTGAAGCATGTCCACATGATCGCGGTACGATCGTTGAAATTCGATTTTAATTGTCATTTTGCTCGATCGAAATTTGATCGGACCAGTTGGAAAATTTTGATTGATTGTCCCCACATTGTGTCTCATTTTTTGTACTGTTGTTTGACCCGTCCAATTGAGATTCGATTCAATCAATTAGCATACTGTAACTTCTGGGAGGAGGGAGGAGGGAAATGCAATACAGTCATTTCAACCATGCAAGCATGCATTGTAATGGCGGTGTGTCTGTTCAGTGACACACAAGCATGCAAATGGTGATCTCTGTGAATACATCTCCTCATGTAATGTGTGTGTCCCAGTGTCCTTTTGCCACGATTATAATGTACGGGATTAAAATGCAAAGATATGACCTATGGGTTTTTGATCCCTCTGTGACCATCATTGGTCCCTTTTTGATCACTCTGTGACAATCGCTTTTTGATTACTCTACGTTTAAAAACGATTAAATTCAATCGAAGTCGGGCTTTGATTGCATACTCAATGTGGTGTGTACTTCGATTCAATTACAATCGACATACGATTTAATGATCGAAAACTTCGATCGAATTGATGATTGATTTGATGTCAATTGAACCATGTATGGCTAGCTTTAGGCTAAATTTACACTGTCGTTGTCATTAGAATATCTGAATGATAAGTATAATCTGCAGTACAATTGGCCATGGTTTGGTGTGATCCAATCAATGATGTTACCCATGAACATTACAATTGGTTTGATTCCTATGACGTCTTATTATGTGATACTGAAACTGCTCCATGTGCTACAGCCATGTGGTTTCATGTAGTTGTATGCTGTGAAGACATGTAGCGAGGGCTCTTTCACACCTTCAAATCATTAAGGTCAGTTTAAGGTAAATGGGGTTCTTAGCTACTCTTGCACCCCTAGTTAAGGTTTTAACACCAACATCATATGTGTTGCGCTTTTTGCAATGTATGCATTGTGCTTATGGAAACCTGTGTAACTATTTCCACTAATCCGCTGCGTTTAAACGAACAGTTTGCATTTGGCGCGATTTATACTCACAATTTCTTTTAAAAACGTAGACCAAAAAAGTATACTGCGCACTGCACCACATGTGATTTTCAGTTTGAGGGCTGCGCACAGTGTGATAGGGTCATATAGAAATTGAAGGGTCATATAGAGAGCACACGTCAAAGTACATACTACAGTGCTATTTAGAAAAGGTTAAAACGCAACAAGGCGCATTTCGGTGAGTTTTATATGCATCATAAAACGCATGCATTGCTGAAGGTGTAAGGGCTTGTTCCCACTAGATCGGATGGACGAATTTTTAATCGCTTTGCCACGTTGATTGACATGATCAGGCGCGATTTTCCACTAGGGGAAGCGATCGGACGTGGCACAAGATTAAAAACACGGTAGGGTAGCGTTCAAAATCTTGCCCTAAATCGCGTCTGCACGATCGCTTAAATGGAAATGGAGCAAGGATTTTTAATGGGAGCGATTGGCCCCGGCGACACAATTAAAAACGCATCCATCTGCAGTCGATCGCTTTAGTGGAAACAAGTTCAAACAGAACATGCATAGTGTGAAAGAGCTGCAATGGGACTCTGTATGTCCTCACCTTGTGTGGCAATGTGCATTGGGGAAGGTGGAACAGAACATGTGTAGTGTGAAAGAGCTGTAATGGCATTATGTAGGTCCTTACCTTGTGCAGCACTGTGCATTGGCGAAGGTGTAACAGAACATGTGTAGTGTGAAAGAGCTGCAATAGGATTCT
>CM070038.1:97185173-97210584 GCA_036250615.1 Ptychadena robeensis
GTCCTCCCTGATAGAATACATAGTGATTGGAAGGATTAGACAGGTCCTCATATTACATGGGTTTGGTAGAACAAACGTTGATTGTACAGTAATTGTAAATGGTAAGGTAAGCACCATAAGCTCCAATATCATATAGAGCCAACACAATTTTCTAACCAGAGAATATATTAACTGTCTTTGGTTATTGTCAAATACTGATTCTGAAATGTCTATTAGTTCTCTGTGATTCTTTATTTCCTTTATATTTATGTACCTCAAATACTTCCTTGTCTGTGCGGCAGACATTATATATCAATAAATGTAAAACTTCCTCAGCCAGTTTTTACTACAAGAAGCATCAAGCCATTAGAAAGTTTAAGCTTCCCTCATTCCTACACTTGGAATTGTATGTACTAAGCCACTGCCATTCTTACATTGTGCAAACTTAGTCCGGAGAAGGGGATAGATACATCCTTAGGAAGAAATATGTGCTCATTTTTCTTAAGCAGCATTCACACTGAATGAAATGTTTAGAAGTCTCGCCAAGGGGTAACTTTATTTCCTACCAGGGAGTTCACAGACGCACAGACAGAGCTATAAAGCAGAGTGCAGGGAGCTGACAGCCGGCCCTGCATTAGAAAACCTATAATTCAGAAGGGATGCCAGGCCTTACCCCCCTTTCCTTGCACGCCATGATTTACAGATATAACTGGGGAGGGGGGCTCATTTCTCCAGACTGGAAGAGAAGGGCTGGGACAACCAGCAGATCAAGAGAAGGCAAGGGAAGGGACAAGGAAATAGATCACAACGTCATTCGGAGAACCAACACACCATTGTGAGAACAAGCTTCATACATGGGGTACATAACCACTGATAAAGCAGATGGTGCAGGAGCTGATTTTATTACCAATACCCAGCCATTAGACCCAGTACTACACCAAACTCTACAATCTAATAGGAGTGTTCCATACATGTAACATATACCATGTCTGCTTTCACACAACTATATGAATACAATATATGTCACATCCATACATTACACTGTGACAGCCCAAGATGCGCCATGATGCATTGTGGGAGTTACCGCAGAGCACTGAGGATTTTTTCAGGACTGACGCCAAAGATTTAATATTTGTTTGAAATGAGAAACGATTCTCAAATGAATTTGGAGAGCTCTGGAATTAATGTCACCTCCCTTTCAATTTCTGATGCCTGCTGATTTGAATATTTATAAATATCAGTAAATTATTTATTGGGGCAATCTGCTGTACCATTTAACAATTGCAGTTAACGCTTTACTTACTGCAAGTGCTTGTGTCATTCAGAATCTCCTGACTGCGTGAACAAATAAGAGGAAATTAAACCTAAATGTTATATACATATATTTGTATACATTTATATCTATAGAAAGAGAGAGGGGTGGATATAAGGAAACAAAGCCGTCACTTTCTTTACACTATACGGGGAGTTGATATTATGATTGTATTACCTGCTGGTGTCTTGATGTGTGAATTACATTGCACACAGTAGCAGCGGGGAAACATATTTGAATATCTGCTTGTACACAAGGATGTTTGAAATGGCATCTTGTGTCCCCTGGGGTCACCCTGGCACCGTCTGAGAGAGGTGACAGGTTCTGGTTCGTGCCAGTGATACAAGTGTTGATGTTTATGGGTGAATTGTCTGTACTGCAGAGACAATCAGTTTATCAGATGCGAGTAATTAAGTTTATCTAATGAAAATACACAGGATTAATATTTCATCTGGCTATTTGGGGGATTTGGTACTAACAAGCTTCTTGGATGACAGAGTTGGAAACAGATGCCCCATCGTTTAAAGGATAAGCCACACGATGAGACCTTGTCGCTGCTTTTCAAGTAGCACAGGCTCACCAGTGAGAAATACCAAGAGGTCAGATGTTCGGAAAAGGCCAGCAAAAAACAAGAGGCTCGAGGCTGTACTTTGACAATACATTTATCAGAATAGGACATAGTATTTGCTAGGATGTGCCGAATTTTGCCACTTATGGACAACATTGAAATTTATTAGAGAGCTCATATTAGCACTCCGGACTATATGACAAAGCAAGTAAATGTTCAAAGAATATCTTACAAACCATACAAAATGTCTTGCCAACAACTTAACAGTAACTTTCTGAGGCACCTGAACTAGAGCTGTAGGCCAAAGTCATGGTCATGATAATAGTTAGAAGTCAAGCTGGGTACACACATGTAGATATGGGCCAGATCTATGGCCGCTTCAAGCACCATGCATGGCATCTATCTGGCCCATATCATATGGGGCCATCCCTATCCCATATGGGACCAATCAATCCCGTTAGAAAACAGGGATATCGAACATGTCTGTAAACCACAGTCGATGTCTGTTGCTTTGCAAAGAGAACGCGAGGTCTCCATTCAAAGCATCGGCTGAGCTGGAGACACAGGAGTGCTGGTTCTCTGGCTCCTCCGATATCTGACAGCAGCCTGATGACGTCATTGTGCTGCTGCAGGGAACATCGAACAGCACCAATATCGAGCCGTGTGTTCCCAGCTTTAGCCTAAACCCCATGCACCTTTATAGCACTTCATACAATTTCCTTTAGATCTACCAACAACTATGTAGTGCCGGGTCCTCCCTGATAGAATACATAATGATTGGAAGGTATATATCACAGCTATGTAGTGCCGGGTCCTCCACGATAGAATACATAGTGATTGGAAGGTTTAGAAAGGTCTTCATATTACATGGTTGTGGTACAACAAAAGTTGATTGTACAGAAATTGTATGGTAAGATTGTAAGTTGTATAGTGACCTTAAGTGGTATATTTTTCTAGCTGCATGTGAACTCATTTACAATGATCCCTTGATGATTTCAATGCATATACTGTGTTCAGATAATTCATCACAGAATAAAAGTTTATACCATTCATATAACAAATCCCAGAGAGGTTTGTATTGAGAACTTTTCCTGAGACCACATACATATAAACCCGTTGTGAGTATTATTTGAGAACTCTGCTTGGCGAGTTTGCCTGATTCCATTATTGTGAGGCAGTTGTGCAGGTCATTTTACTTCTTGTCAGCAGTCTACTAACTTGACCGTGCCACTAAAAGAAAAATAATCTAACATTACAAGGAAAAAAATATCAAATAAAAAAACTTCATTGCAGTGAATTCCCTAGAATCAATGACTGAAGCTGCTTTGTGATCTAGAAATTCCCAAGGTCACGAGCAATGGACAGCTACGTTCAAGGTCATTTCCTGGACTAAGAGCAATAATCTGTTTTATTGATAAACTGTATGGCAGAGTGTGTGTTGCGCAGATATAAATACTGTCACACAAAGACTGTGCACAAATGTGCTGGACAGATGTCAGTTACGTGTAACGGATATCATTTGCTTTCTTAAATGAGAATATGCATTATTTTAAAAGAAAAAAATATATATGTGTATGTTTAGTCAATGTAAAGGGAACTATGTAATTTATATATGGTGGCATATTTATGTTTTGTTACACACTGGGGTAAAGCCCCCATACACCTTTAGATTACTGCATACAATATCCTTTAGATCTACCAACAACTGTGTAGGGCCGGGTCCTCCCTGATAGAATACATTGTGTTTTGAAGGTATATATCACTGCTATGTAGTGCTGGGTCCTCCCTGATAGAATACATAGTGATTGGAAGGTATATATCATGCTATGTAGTGCTGGGTCCTCCCTGATAGAATACATAGTGATTGGAAGGTATATATAGCTTCTATGTAGTGCCAGGTTCTCTCTGATAGAATACATAGTGATTGGAAGTTTTAGAAAGTTCCTCATATTACATGGTTTTGGTAGAATAAAAGTTGATTGTACAGAAATTGTATGGTAAGATTGTAAGGTGTATGGGGGGGCTTAAGCCTTGGGCACTTATCCTACTAAAAGGGTCCACATACACCTTTAGATTTCTCTGTCAGATTTCCTTTAGATCTCCTTTTGTTTTACCAAAACCATGTTATATAAGGGACTTTCTAAACCATCAAGTCTACCTGTGTTCAATCGCAGAGGACCTGGCACTACATAGTTGTTGGTAGATCTAAAGGATATCTGACAGAGAGATCTAAAGGTGTATGGCCAGCTTTAGTATGCAGGTACTATAACAATAGGAGGAGAACCTGCAGTTCTGGCAAAGCTTTATGTTAGCTTTTTATTTAATATGTATTTTGTATAGGAACATGCGCATTGGATACGATGTGCTCAAACTGGACGAGCATACTTAGATACTTAGAAAAAAGAAATAGATTTTGCAAGGTGAACGAACACCATTCACAATACAAACATCATTTACAATACTAATGAACTATATAGGAAATGCATGATCACCTATACAAGTGATTTAAATTAAGAGTCAGTAAAGCACCCCCCCCACCCCCATACACTGTACAATCTTGCCATACAATTTCTGTACAATCAACCAAAACCATGTAATGTGAGGACCTTTCTAAACCTTCCAATTACTATGTATTCTATAAGGGAGGAGCCGGCACTACATAGCAGTGATATATACCTTCCAATCACTATGTATTCCATCAAGGAGGACCCGGCACTACATATCAGTGATAGAATACATAGTGAGTGGAAGGTATATATCTGAGAGGACCCAGCACTTCATAGTTGTTGGTAGCTCTAAAGGAAATTGTATGCAGTGATCTAAAGGTATATGGGGGGATTTATATAGGTATTCAGAGTAACGAGTGGAATAAGACAACAGCTGTGAAAGAAATCCTAATAGTGCATCTTATAACACATCCTTCCTTTGTACCTCTTAAGGAAGGCCAGCCATGAGTCAATTAAATTGCGCTGGCATTGTTTTAAGAGGAAGTTGTGTGTGTAAATAGACCAGTTGGTAAGTTTGTGCTGGGGAAAAAGATGAAAAAGTTCAGTTTGACAGGCCGACTTTATGAATGTCTTCCTTATATTGATGTAAAATAAAAGAATTTTTGTTTGGGCTAAATTAAATAACTAGGGATGTTTATTTTAACGATAGAAGAACAAGCTAGGCTCGTTTAACCGGTGGATAGCAGGAGGAGTCAGTTAACTGCTTGCAGGCTGTGGTAGAGATTTCTTTTTTATAGGATCCAGTATGAAAAATAAAACCCAGTATCAACATAACCGTCTAGTTCATAACACTAACCTAGTACATTTAAAATATAAAGCTCTATATAATCTATGTTGAGTACTAATGCGGTTTGTTTTTTAGCTCCCTTTGCCTGGATGTCATACAGTTCCTTTGAATAATGAAAATGCTTAACATTGTGACTTTTGAGCTTACATTTTATTTCCATAATTTTTTAATGGACCTCTCCTTTAAATGAAACAAACAAAAATGTGTTGGAAAGGCATGCTCCTTTGTTGATCAATCCAGTTAGTTGGAAAAGTAAGAACATAATGTACTTTTAAGTTGTATTCCTCACTACTTAGAAGTTGTAGATTGTAAACCAAAAATACTTTATTGGAAGGTCTACTTAATGGTTACTTGTGCTTGGTGCTTTTCATTTACCTCGATCCTAAACTCTGCCAATTGGGCAAAACGTTTTATGTAGACCCTCACATGTTCAGGAAAACAAGCAGAGTACACTCAAGATCGCTAGGGAGGTTAAAAGAAGCACTCACCCTTTTAGTGACAGCTACTCTGGATATATTCAGTTTCAGCAGCCGGAATACTGCAGTGATTCACATTTCTTTCTCTGATTTTTTCCCCCCAGAACAACCTATGTTCACATTACAGATGGAAGAGTAGAATATGGCTTTGATGATTATCTGTCAGACCCTTTAGATAGTCATCAAAAGCCATATTCTCACAGTGTTGAGAAGACTGATGACATGATAAACTTTTCTTCAGAAGATAATATAATCCATCAGCCACGCAGTTAAAAAACACTAGATTTTCTATCCCATGTACAAGCCCTGTGTACTTTCAATATAGACAATGTCTGCCTCAATTTAGAGGTGACTGTTCAGCTAAAACTGAATAACTGCCAGTTGGGGAAACACATCTAATAAAAGTAAAAGCAAAATATTGATAAAACTTTTTCTATTCTTCTATCCACAGCTGAAAGAAGTGTTTGCACTGACTCAGCCTCAGGAAAGCCGAAGATGGCTGCCAAACGCAAAGGCGGCCTGAAACTGAATGCTATCTGTGCCAAACTAAGCCGGCAGGTTGTATCAGAACATGGAACAGATCTAGGAGATGCTGAACCTGGCCCGCTGGAAAGCAATGAAAGAGAAGGAGAACAGAAGCGGGAAGTGGACCCCACCGACACACTCACCTCTGATCAACGAGCAGAAGAAGATAAGCGCCGTAGGGAAGTCATAGAGAAATGGGTAAATGGGGAGTACACAGATGAACCCCCTGAAAGGACGGGTAAAGACTATAAGAGAATAGGTTTGGCTGAGCTCCCTCCTGAAGGTGTCTACATGGTACAGCCAAAGGGATGCAGTGATGACGAAGATAATACTGAGGAATCCAAGGTCTCCCAATCCAGCAGGTACTTGGACCAGAAAGAGTCTGATAGGAAAGTCTCCAAGGAACCAGAGACACCTGCAAAAGTCACACCAGGAGCACCTTCAGGTACGCCAGTACAGTGTATTTATTGTTTTCAAAGAAACATATATTTGCACAACAACTTGATGCCCTTTTATGTGCCGCACCTTGTGATACCCATTGGTACAAATTGTATTCATCTGTTTCCTGTTGACTTTCTTCAGGGTATCACCAGATGTATGCAACCAACACATATGACATTTCTTTACACGTTTTGTATACTTAAAATACTCTCAGACATGAATAGGAAGAAGACAAGTTAAGAGAGTCGTGGGTATATTTGCCATATAGCAGCAGAAATTCATTAGTACCAGTACAATGTTTTTTTTTCCTTATATATGTATCGCTATCAGGTTCTTTTTATCATAGTGCCTCAGCTTTTGCTGGCATTAATTAAACTGTACTTGGTAATTAATAAACTTGAGGAAAAATCAGTTTCTCTCCTATCAAAAGGCCATTTTAGCACTACTATTGCTCCTTCTCCATACTTTAATGTTCACCATGACAGCCGCACGGGCTGCAGCTCTTTCTCTACATCGCGGTGCGAGTATTTAGGCGGTCAGACTGTTGGCTTGGCTGTCTGCTGGTTGGCTGCGACTGGCAGTGTTAGGCTCATAATTATGCATGAAGATATAAACAGAGCTGTTTAATTATCCTTCACCACATCAGTGACAAAGTAATTAACAAACATTGTGAGATCAATGGGAAGATGTGTGACCTTCAACAGACGCCCATAGGAAAGCGTTTTCCTCTACGGGACAAGGTGACTCGGCTCATCGTGTGTTATAAAGACATACAATTGCTTGTGTACAATATACACAACCACTTCTTGTGGGATCCCAGATCCAAAATGATTCCTCCTCCTTTAGTGTTTTCTTTCCAAATATAGTCAGAAAGTGCTATTTATATCTCTATGTCTGTGTCCCTTAACATCTAACCAAGGGACACTGGAGGGGGGGGGGGGGGGGGGGGGGGGGGGGAGTCTTCCCTGCAGATTGTGAGTACAGACTAAAGCACTGTCATTCTTAATTGCTTTCAAACCACAAACATTTTATATAATGTGCTCGAAAAACTGTGCGTTGTCTCTACGCATACAGTGACTGCATGTACAAACAATGGCCATAAACACTATGGGGAATATTTATTAAGCGTTAGATATCATTTTTACCAAACATTTGCTGGAAGTAAATCAATCACTGTAATTTAAAGCTGGGAGATTCACCCCCAGTGAATGTCAATTCTGTGAATTAGTTAAATCTCTCCATGTGAAGCACAGACAGTGCAGCTTTCATGTTATTACTAAAATTAAAAAAGGACTCTTAAGCTAGCCACACACGGTTCGATTTTGGTTCAATCGATGCTCGATTTTTTCATCGATTGAACGAAAATCGAGAAATGCCCACATGGTACGATCGACGATAATTGTTCGATGAAGGCAGAAAATCTAATCGAATTTTGATCGGACATGTTGGAAAATCATCGTCGATTGTGCCAAAATCGTTTTATAATTGCCGCTTGTGGTGTTTCTCCTGGATCGATTAGATTAGATATATATATATAACATAGACCACTTCAATCTGGAATTCAAACGTTTCAATACCAAAATCGACGATTTTAGTAATATTTTGGAATCGAAATCTCACCACAATCGCAAACTCAATGTGGGGTGTATGTTGATACGATTAAGATCGATTTTCGATTAGACGATTGAATTCCTCGATCTAATCGAGCATCGATTGAACCAAAATTTAACCATGTGTGGCTAGCTTTACAGAACACAGTAAATAAAAACATTGAAATGTTTTCAAAATTTAGCTGTACAAAAGTGGTAAGTGCCAACAAAAGACGATGGCTTTCTAACCTTAGAAAGAAAGTCATTAAAAAGAAACATTTAGAATAAAATGTACTTATTATCCCACTTATATCCAAAATTAAAGTGTCTCCAGGAATAGCTGATATCAGTTATCAGCACTTGCTGCTGCAGTGAGAGGGATCTTTGTGGTATCGAGATGAACCTAAAAACCATCAACAATAAGTATATGTAAACACACTAATTGTCCCGATATTAGTTAACCTCCTGGGCGTTACCAAACTGCGCCAATTCCGGGATTGGACACAATCAGCAGTTCTCCATGAGCCTGCAGCGTTTCTACTTCGCTGCAGGCTCAAGGAGTTCTTCCGGCCCGAGTCTTTGGCGTCATCGGTGACACCGAAGGGGGCAGGGTGGCGCCACAGAGCTCCATGTTAATGGAGGGGGCATCACTTTTTCCTGCACACACCGCCGGTGTCTGAGGAGTACAGTGTAAAAGTGAAAAGCCTGTAACGCCCAGGAGGTTAAGGTGTCCATACGCGGTCCGATATTTTAATTCGATTAAATGAAAACAATTGATTTTTCATTTGATAGAATGAAAATCCAGTAATGAACAGCTTGTTCTCAATATCGAACAAAACATCTATTGTTGGTAAATAAGGAATATATATTCATTCAACATCGCGTTTGGTTAAACGAAAAATAAAAAGTATAAATTCAATATATGGACAAACGATATTTGATCAAATTATTAAGCATCCTTATCTAGCGTCGATTGTCCAAAAATCTACACATGTATGGCCAGCTTTAGGAGGTCTCTTCACATTCCTCTGTCAAAATAATTCTACGCACTAGGTAGCACTACAACCCTGGATTGTGTTTTATCCTTCTACTTCTTTATCCTTCTATAGTGGTTAGACTGGATATCTGTATACAGTTGGGATCCTTTGCATATAGTCTGGAATAAAAAAAAATGGTCTTTTTACTGTGTGTGAAGTTTGCCTACACCTTTACACTGACGATCGCTGAAGCCGTTCATCAATATTTTCAAAATGACAAAAGGAAGTTATAAATCATTGGTTCCGAAGGCATGAGTCACAGGATGTTATGTACACGTGTCATTAACATATTCATTATAATGGTCAGAATTTTTTATGTTAATTTTCTCAGCTGCTAAAGTAAAGTAGTAAAGCCAGAATCAGGTTATTGTTTATGGGAATATATTTCATACTTCATTGCTGCTTTTGTCATAGATCACTGCTTATGTTTAACATACCAGGTGGATTTTGTGGTCTGTTCACCGTACCTGACACAATGAGGATGTATACAGCGCAATAACCCACAGAAATCAGATGTAGTTTACACTAGAGCAGACCAAAACATATTACTTTTGTTTTTTGTTGTTAGTTATTGCAGTTTACCTCTAATTTAGGCTCTTATTGTATAGTCACACGGTCAACATTTCAAAACCTGTAGAACTTGCCTCTATGTAACAGTGACAATTGCCAACTTAATGGACAATTTTGACTCATTGAGTTATTCCTACAGGTTTTCCAACCTCCGTCCTGAGCTAATGTATGACACCAAGCACACTGCATATGTGACTTTATATTCCAGGTCCTAGGTGCCCAACCTGAGGCCCGGGCCCCCCCCCCCCCTTGGTCCTCCACATGTGTCCCCCAAAACCTAACTGTTAATACATAGGGCTTTTCTTATCAACTTTGGGGGTCCTACATCAGTAAAATTGTCAATGTTAATCGTGGAAACCAGGTCTACATATGAGCTCTGCACCCAGGGGCAGGAGGGGGGGGGGGTGATGTCGGGTGTTGATTGCTTGTTGGGATCTGGTCCATCGCCTGCTGAGATATGTCGATGACGGGAGGGTCTGGAACGATGTTATGTGTGGCCCTTTAGTGATGCCGAGGGCCGCACTTGTGGCCCTCCATATCAACTCAGTTGCCCACCACTGTTCCAGGTCATGCAAGAACTGATGCAAACATCTATTGGTTGTATAAACCTTAGGCCCAATGGTTTCAGGTCACCTTTAAATGTGGAACACAAATTCCATAAATGTTGTAGTTAATTGGCAATACATTTCCTTTGTAGTGTTTTGTTATCTTCTTCTTCTAGATATTACATCAATTTGGCTTCTAAAAAAACAGGAATTGACTAGCCATAGACCAGAAAAATCACGAGTAAAATCCAACTTCTTTATTCATTCAAACAGTACACTGCAACAACACCAACGTCTCCTCTGACGAGGTTCACCCCACTTTACGGAGCCCCAAAGTCTGTGTGGATCCTAAAGTTTGGCAAGGAATGCGGGTCAATTGTGTTGTAATGTAATGTTATGTAAAATATAGTGCTATGGATAGTTGTTCAGTAGGGAGTTTATATATTGTTAGCATCTGACAGTAGAGTAGTGGTCCAAATAGTAAAGCGGGAGATAAATGTTTCCATATGGCGAACATTTCCTGCTTCCATAAAATATTAGATATCAGGAGCTGGTTGTTCATGGATGTTGGTCATTATTTATTAGGTGATAATACGTATAACAACGTTTATTTTAATAAGATATTTATTAATCTTGAGTTTCTGAATACATCCTGACAGTAAAGACTTGGCTCAGCTTCCAGGAGAGTGACTTTTGTACATATTAGGCCAAGGCAGGAGAGCAGAGAAATATGAAAACTTTGTTTAATAGACTGAAAACCCATTGCTGAGAACATTCAGGGAATTGATTTTCTTGCCATTGATGAACTCCTTTTTATTTTACTCTAGTATTAATTACCTTTTTTTTTTTTTTTTTTTTACAAATTAATCTAAAGTCATAAAACCTTGTGAGAGTGCCAAAATCGTATGTAAAAAAAGGACAGAACAGGGCGCACACTCAGTGATACTGAACATTTCTCTTCTCTACACGCAGGAGAAACGTCCTCATTGCGAGATTACGCAGCCAACACTATGAGCGAGTTCCTTGGGATGTTTGGCTACACCCAACCTAATGTTAGGGATGAGCTTGCAAAGAAAATTAGCTTTGAGAAGATCAATGCTGCTACCTCAGAGACCACCTCTGCTGAAGACCCCCTCAGTAAGCGAGCAAGGTTTTCCAAGTATGAGGAATACATCCGGAAACTGAAAGCTGGGGAGAATCTATCCTGGCCTGCCCCTGTTGTAAAGGCTGAAGAACCGAATTCTAAACCCATACAGAGCAAAGATACTTTAACAACTCTACAGCCATCACAGCAGCCACTGGTGACCAGAGCTTCAGGGCACGAGGCAGTCATTCTACCAGAACCCAAAGCAACTGTCTTGCCTCTATCTACCGCCGGCAGCTCTCATATGCAAGGCCTTATGTCTCGAGCTTCCAAATATGACTTTTTTATCCAGAAGCTAAAAACAGGAGAGTCTTTGAGACCACAGAATGGAAACACATACAAGAAACCCTCCAAATATGACCTGGAGAATGTCAAGTATCTTCACCTTTTTAAACCCGGGGAAGGGAACCAGGACATGGGAGGCTCCATAGCTTTTAAAACGGGGAAAGTTGGACGGCCTTCAAAGTATGATGTACGTAATATCCAAAAACTCACTCCATTGAAAGCAGCTGCGGTGGTACCAAGTATATCCCCTGCTCCCATTACAACCACTCCTTCCACCCCTGTGCCTGCATCTGAGCAACCAGTAGCGTTGCCCTTTAACACTCCAGAATATCTCAAATCAACCTTCTCCAAGACAGACTCCATCACTACAGGAACAGTCTCTACTGTTAAGTAAGTATATTGCAATGAACCCTTTAAATATATCTACATGTTTTAAATATATGATGCATATAATAAGTTTGTGTAATTATAACATATAGAAAACTTACAATGTAACCCTGAATATTCGCTATAAATAGTATTTGTATTGTTATCCCTACTGGGGTAGCTGTGTTTATGCTGCAGAAGATCAGGAAAGCCAGGGAGATATCTGAGAATGAGGTTGTCTGAATGAGAGAGGGAAATTTGGAAAGTTTGTATGAAAAGGGGATCTTATCTGGGTACATATTTAATACAGCCTGTCTATGCATGTGAGAACACTGTAGTGTTAAAGCAGATGGGTGGGGGTGGGGCTATTTTTTGTATTGATGTGGGTTAATGTATATTGAATATGGGTTACTAATATCCAGATCCGGGAGCATGGCATGAGATGGAGCTGGATAGGGAGCTGAATAGACTCTAACCAGCTCTGCCCTGTCTTTCTCACCAGGAATGGACTACCCCCAGACAAGCCCCCAGAAGATGTAAATATTTACCAGAAATATATTGCCAGGTAGGAGTGTGGTTGGTATGCCAGATTTTTTCCATCTATAGGCCTAAGATGCCTTACACCTTCTATGTTTAAACATTTCTCTAATAACTAACCTGTTTTATGGAGATGCACCCTAAGAAACCGCTTTTATTTGGAAAGTATGTTCTGGTTGCAGACAAATGAGTGTTGCTGATGTGGTCTGGTCCTTGTGTGACTGCAGTAGATCACATCTGGAACAGGATAAACACTACCGACCTCTATTATTAGTATTGTTCACCCTGTTTCAGGTGAGATCTTTTGCTGTTCTAGATAGTTCAAACTGCTGGCCATGCAATGGACATATTATACCTAATGCCATAAAGATGTATTGCCAAATGCAGGGGAATGCAAATCTATGTGAACCCTTAACTGGTCCCAAAATGCAGTTTTGTAGGCTCTCTGTAAAGTTTTACCACCAGTGTGTTGTATTTTGGGAAGGGAATCTGTGTTTATGAGTTTTAAAACAATAGTAAACCTATGTCCGGAGAGAAAAAAGTCTCATTAAAAAAAAGAAGGTAATACCATTCATGATCAGATCTATGAGCTGCTGACATCAAACTTTTTTTACTCAACCTCGCCGTGCCCTGCAACCAGCCTTTCTTGGAACGGGTTCACTCAATCTAGAAGAAAGCTAGAAGCTCAATCGAACAGGGAACCAATATGTTGGTAAATCCCTGTTTGATTGCCATTACAGGATTGTAATCTATTATTATTATTTTCATTTATTTATATAGCACCAACATATTATGCAGCGCTGTACAATACATTAGAGTGGAGATACAAACACATGATAACACACAGGTACAGGTAATGACACAGGAGGAGTAGAGGACCCTGCCCGGACGGGCTTACCTCAGTCCCCATCCAAAGTATCAAACAGTATAGATTGCACAGCAGTGCTGAGCATCGATTCGTCATCAGCGTAGCGTGATGACATCACCACGCTGCTCCAGAGGGTTGATCGATTGAAAAGGTATCAACCTGTGTATGGCCAGCCTAACATAAACAATAATTCCTATGATGGTTTTATAGAGAATGATTGAAGAATTTCTATTCACCAACTGAAAACCTTCATTGTGAGGCTATGTATCCACAGCGTTTATCGATCCGTCGGGACTCCCTACATTAAGCGCAGTGCTTGGCGGAGAAGTCACGACAGATCTCATACATTTTTTCTGCTTGGCAGATGCTCTGTTCTCACGTCACTATGCCAATCCGCTGATGCAGGGGTTAACATTGTGCAGTACGTTAATCCCTGCATCGGCGGATGTCTGAAACGAGCATCCGCCAGGCAGGTACAGTGTATATGATCAGTCGGGACCCCGCCAAGCACTGTGCTTGACGTAGGGGCTCCCGACGGTTCGCAAAAGAAAGTGGAGACATGCCCTTACTGCCAGAATATGATTTAAAGGAAGGGATGTAGAATGGTACTATGTCATAAATACAATTGTATGACTTTCCTTACAGATTTTCAGGCAGCCAACACTGCGGTCACATTCACTGTGCATATCAGTACCGGGAACACTACCACTGCCTGGACCCGGAATGTAACTACCAGGTAAGCCAGTTTTAGTAAAATTCTGTTGTTGTACACAGCAACCAAGCAATACATGAGCACATCAAATCTCTAATGTGACTGGCTGTCGTATTCTACAGATTCAAAGAATGTTGCTGCAGTTTCTGTACAACAACCTTCATTTTTTATTCCCAGCCCTCAGAGTGAAAGCTATTGAACTTCTGCTGCAAACGCTGGATGTATAATCAAATGATTCTTTACAAATTTCTTCTTAGAGATTTACCAGTAAGCAAGATGTGATCCGCCATTACAACATGCACAAGAAACGCGACAACTCTTTACAGCACGGGTTCATGCGTTTTAGTCCATTAGATGACTGCAGCGTATATTATCATGGCTGCCATTTGAATGGGAAAAGCACACACTACCACTGCATGCAGGTGAGTCTTTTGGCAGAAATTAAAATACATAAAAAATTGCTAAAAATCTCTTTTGTAAATGTTATAGTTGCCTACAGTATGTGTGTCTGGGACATAATTTTATACAACAACCGTGCAGAGTGACGTGGGGTTCTGAGGGAAGTCCATGGAAATACAAAAATACCTGCATGGTGTATAGGGGCAGCGAACTAAAGTTGGTGAAATGAGTGTTTTACAAAACATTTTACTATAGTTCGTCCATAAAGAACACCATCTCAGTCATGAATTTTAATCAGACCCCACATCTTGAAGTATACTGTAAACACTCAAGCTTCACAGTGAATGTTTGATTCATATAAAGGCAGCTCCCTGCTTTACTATCCAATATATACAAATGCTCCCCACCCTTAACCATCATAGTGCTCGGGTGACTCCCAGCCCTTTGATGCTACATGCAGGTCCTATCTAGCCCAAATACACTGGCAACACCTTTTTATATTTTGAAGGTGGTGACATCTATCCTGCATGGTAGTACTGTGCTGTCACTTTCAGATTTTACTATGCCTTCATCTCTGGTAACCTATCATATTAGTCATTGGGTCATGATACTTTCAGACAGTGAGATTTATTGAATTATTTAATACAATGCTATGAACCAACATAAAAAACAGGCCCATTGCAAGTTAGTCTCCACAGTCTCTCTACATACTAATGGAGGTATGCTTTTCTTCACAAATTAGGCTTCAAGATGGGAAATTGGCATGCACAGGGGTTAAAGTGGATAGATCTCAACAACAAAAATCAGAATGGGATTTATATGCTCACATGCTTGTAACATACCTTGCCACAGCTGTGTTGACTGTACCATATGCATTTCTGAAAACAAACATGGCCACTATGTGTGTAGTAAGTGTGTGACACTGAAGATCAGCTACTTACCTTCTTCTCTACTCCGTCCTTTGATTGGTCAGTGCTGAAGAAAATTAATCAGCCCAAAAACACACCTACCATTGACATGCTCTCCATGGATTTTTTTCTTTGCCTGACACACAAAAAAAGTTGTTTTCATGAGTTTAGCCCGTGTGCTATCAAATTGTGTAGCAAGGGGAATTGCATAAGTTACACTAAAGGTCCCCACACACGTATCGAGTGGGGACTGGCAGGTGAGCTGTGCAGAGCAGCGTCATGATGTCATCATCGCTCACTGCAGCGGTGGACACCCTTTGTGTGCCGGCCGCTAAGTTTCAATGATGACGCCAGTCCCCATTGAAACGAATGGCATTGGCCAGAGATTTACGGACATGTCCGTTCTCAAGCCGACCGATTTTGCCGCCGGCCGCGCATGTGTGTGTGGGGACCTTTTAGGTGGTATTCTCACCAATAGTCATTGTATGAAGTTGCAGAAACGGTTGCTGTAAAAGCCCAATTCCAAGTCACATTTATATCATTATTTAGATAACACAGCTTGCTAAAAATTATATTAAAAAAACAATGATTATTCTTTAAAATTAATATATACATATATATATACACAAAATATTCAGATTTTTGTGAACAGTGCCAATCAATTGGGTGACAGGTTTGTAACCAGAGTTATCCATCCAGAAATTTAACATTTTGTGGTTTTTGCAGTGAAATCCCTTAAAAATAATCTATGCCAATGAGTGAATGATCAGGAACCTACCCAGAGCAGTTGATCTGTGCACATTTTTCTTCTGGGTTTTATATACTGTAACTAAAGGTGTAACGAGTTCCAGTAATAAGATTTGTGTAGGACACACTTAGGTTATGTCCATAATTGGTGTGGATAAATTTCAGTTCCTTGTTTATATAAAGCCCACATTTTTCAAGCTTTAGAACCAAGTGCCACATTGCAAATTATTCCTCTGCAGCTTTTTGTTTAATTCTTTTTTTTTCTGTCTGATCCCATGGCGAGGTTCTGCTTTTTTTCAAGGTGTCACCAGCTAGTACGCTTTTGTACAGCAAACAGCTGGAGACTTTTTTTTTTTTTTTCGTTTTGGGTATTTGTCAGAGGGTTTTGTTATTGTCTGTTCTCATCAACCTGCTAAGAGAACAGGAGCAAGCACTGGAAGGCACGGGAGGTACTGCCGTTTTTTTTTATGCCTTTCACTTGTGAGATGGTGCAGACCCTGGCACTTGGCTCCTTCTTTCCCCCCCTCAGCTGCTGCATTTTCAGATTCCGCACTTTTTTTTTTACTCAATATGGCAAAGTTGCCCAGTTTGCCTGGAGACAGATGCCAGAGGGAAGACAAGTTGAACATTCCATTAGTTACGTGATGACTCTGAACATGGACTTACTTGTGGATGTTCATCTGCTTTCTGTAGACCTCCAGCTATATCTTGTCTTTTTTCATTTCCCCTTTCCTATGAACAATAAAATATATTAAAATAAAAAAAGACATGAAAATACTTGGACATCATGAGCTCTCCCACTGGCTGAAATTTGAGTTTCCTGACAAGTGGTGCATCAATACTAACAATTGATATGTGAATTGAATCTATTGCACATTATATGTTACTCTGACTTCTGTATTACATTATAGAGAAGTCAGGTGATACCGTATATTCCCAAAAAGTTTTTTTTCCTTAATGGGGGTTTTCCCTTATGTATAGAAAGTCAGCATTTGCCATTTGTATAGTGGATAATGTGTGATTGACTGTCTATATAACAAGCATCTCTTTTTGTTTTGCATGTATTATTTCACTAATATGTAATATGTACTGAACATATTACGTATGTATGGCTCCCTAAAAATCCAATAACAGAGGTAAAAAACAAAGTTTCCCTAGATTTCTGTACTACATTAATCTGTGGTTTTTCCCTCAGGTGGGCTGTAACAAGGTCTACACAAGCACCTCAGATGTAATGACACATGAAAACTTCCATAAGAAGAATACCCAGCTGATTAATGATGGCTTTCAGCGCTTCCGAGCCACTGAGGACTGCGGTACCGTGGACTGTCAGTTCTACGGCCAAAAGACTACTCACTTCCATTGCAGGTAATCATACAACCCTTACTGACTTTACATGAGGATTTTACATGTTGGTGGGTGTTTGTTGTATACAATGCTGCACAATGGTAAATGTAAGCTTTTTATTTAAAAAGACCAAGCCGAAAATGAGAGGAACTCTGTATTTTGCAGGCGTCCAGGATGCAGCTTCACCTTCAAAAACAAGTGTGACATAGAGAAGCACAAGAGCTACCACATTAAAGATGATGCATATGCAAAGGACGGTTTCAAGAAGTTCTACAAATACGAGGAGTGCAAATACGAAGGATGCGTGTATAGCAAAGCCACCAATCACTTTCATTGCATTCGCACCGGATGCGGTTTCACGTTCACCTCCACCAGCCAGATGACCTCACACAAGCGCAAACATGAAAGGCGGCACATCCGCAGCTCGGGGGTGCTGGGCCTTACATCTTCCCTTATGGGGGGAAAGGACAACGATATGGAGGAGTCCAGCAATGACGATCTCATCGACTTTTCAGCTCTGAGTAGCAAGAACTCTAGTTTGAGTGCCTCTCCTACAAGTCAGCAGTCTTCCATATCTCTGGTCCCTACTGTTTGTGAGGCACCTTCACCACAAACACTGAAATCCACCAGCACCATTCCACCTACAGCGAAGATGTCAACTCTTTTGTCCCAGACATTGCCGCCTAACTTGCCCTTGGCTTTATCCTTATCTAGTTCTACACTCCCTGCAGGATCTGGGCCATATTTTCCTATCATAAGTGGACGTGGTGGAGCAACATTACCCATCATCAGCGCCAGTAATATAGTACCCGTGGTTGCCCCTGACACTTCTCCGCAGTCTGCTTCAGGGGCCAGTGATCAAAATAGCACTTCGCCAGCTGCTACGTCCATTATGGAAAAGATTTCCGCCAGCAAAGGGCTAATCTCCCCAATGATGGCCAGGCTGGCAGCAGCGGCCCTCAAACAGTCTCCTTCGACTGAAGCAGGTGAGCTAAACTTTATAGTTCTCTGTTGCTCTTTACTTCATACTTACTTCAAATTCATGTGCACTTTCTTCTCTCACTGAAAGTCCTTCTGCATGGTAAAGGTGTTAAAGACTGTTTTAGATGGGGAGGTGTTGGAATTTAGTATTTTGCCTTTTATAAGTTTATGAAATGGGTGTGGCCTATGCAATGTATTGTCTAGTATAATTTTATTCTGGTTACTCTGTTTAAATATTAAGTAGAGTCTGCAGTATTTTCCTCATACTACCATTTTATTATCACCTTGGCACAGGCAATGGGCAAGTATCAGGATGGATTAAAGCAGAAGCTCCGGATACAGAAGGAACAACACCCCAAAGCAGCTCCCAGGAGCAGAGTCTGGATCTGAGCATGAACAGGTGAGAATACAGCCTGGCACATCCCTGCCCTTTTTATCGCGGAAAGTTTGCCCTTTCATTTGCCAGAATGAGGATTAATTGTTCTTTCTAAATAACAGTTGTAGCTACCACGTAGTATAAAGTTGTGTCATGTATTTAGACATTTCTGTTTTTGTTCTGTAGTAATGAAACCAATGGCCAGGAAGTACCAATTGAATCACAACTACATCCTTCTCTTGTGTGCAAGGTAAGATCAGAGCACAGTGGTCAAAAAACATGAAAGTTACTAATAGCGAAACTTTATCACTTTGCTCTCATGTTACTGCAATTTTAACATTTTCTTGAAATCAGTGAATGTTACAGTAATAATACTTTTGCATGGGTCTGGCATGGGATATTACATGTATCATATACTATGTATCATACCTCTGCTCCCTATAGTTTGTTAGTTTCCTAATGTAAGAAAACATTTGTGGTTTTAGATCCAGCACTCAAACAGCTTGTTAAGCTTGAAAACAGATGCAGACAGTAGTGATTCTGGGGCAGGAGAGTCCACCCATTATTTGGGCAAAGTGATGAAGGCACTTGATGGTGAAAAGCATACAGAGCCCTGGAAGACATACCTGCGCAGGTAATGGACAGATTTTGCATATATAATATGATAACATTGGAATAAAAAATGGGCAAAAAATTTATAATTTCTCATATTTTGTTCAGATTTGGCCCTGCAGATGTGTGTGACCATAAGTGTGACTTTCTACACAAACTGCACTTCCACTGCGTTGTGGAGGAATGTGGAGCACTTTTCAGTACTTTTGATGGAGCCATAAAACATGCCAAGTAAGTGACTACACTAAAGAATCCAACGACAATAGACCCCCACCGCATAGGAAATCACAGAATTCTTTATCCCACAGTTCCTCGTCTGATGATGTATATTTTTATATCTAATTACAGTTTTCACTTGAGAAATGATGTAGGAACAGCAAAAGAAATACCTTATTCTGCAGATTCAAAAGTCTCCTCTATGCCAACATCACCCATAATCTCTAATATTGCACCCGGTTGTGAAGTCCCAGTTCCCTGTCTTGCTGCTGTCCCATCCAATCCAACTCTTCTGGCCTGGAAGCAGCTGGCATCATCTATACCGCAGATCCCCCAGATACCAACCTCCATACCCAGCTTAGCGTCATCTCCAATGGCAACAACATCTCTGGAGAATGCTAAGCCTCAGGTCAAGCCAGGATTTCTGCAGTTCCAGGAGAAGTAAGTCTATTCCTCACCCTATAACAAAGCAGTCCCCAACAACTATTAAAGGACTTTGATGGCATAAAGGTGTTAAACTCTTTATCGCGAGATAAGGGTGTGTGGCTTAAGATCCTGATAACCAGTCACCTTTATTTTACATGATCAAGTCTATTCCTCCGTTGGACAGTAAAGTTCTGAAAAACAACCAAAGACACCACAGCTCCTAAAGAGATTTTTTTTCCTTTTTATAAAGTTTATGCATACAACCTAATGTGTACATATGACAGCTAAGTTTTACAGAGATCACAGTTAAAGGTCCCCATATAGGATTCGATTCTTCGTTTGATTCCTGAACAAACGATCACCGTGCACATTCGCAGTGATTTATGGTTCCCAAATCGAACATGGGCCACCCTTTCTTCGAGCGGGGTCAACCGATCGTGCTCCAAGAAAGCCTGATCTAACAATCTTGGTAAATTCCTGTCCGATAGTGTCATTACATTGGATGGGGACCAAGTGGTGTGCATTGATTCTCCATTCGATGACGAAAGCTTGAGCGCATCATGGTGACGTAACTATGTCCCGTGTCAAGTGGTTATCCATCAAGCAGGTTAATCCCTACCTACAATGCTTTAACTCACTTTCTCTACAGACATAGAGCAGTAGAGATGTGAAGTGATCTTTGTTCATTATCTTAAAGCAACATCGACTAGTCTGAGATGCTCGATAACTTGTTATTTTAGTTTTTTTGTAATTTATAACTAGACAAATAAAGAAACTTTTCAAAGCCTTGTTAGTGTCTATAGACAAATAAGAACATAAAGTATTATTTCACTTTGTACAGCCACTTTACAAAGCTTTCTTTCTAAACTTTTGTTTCCGCAGCGATCCATGCCTGGCAACTGACTGCAAATATGCAAACAAGTTCCATTTCCATTGTCTGTTCGGAAACTGCAAGTATGTGTGTAAAACGTCGGGTAAAGCGGAGTCCCATTGCCTTGACCACATTAACCCGAATAACAGCCTGGTGAATGTGCGGGACCAGTTTGCATACTATTCTCTGCAGTGCCTGTGTCCCAACCAGGTGAGCGAGGAAAGTGACAATGTGCAATCTCAATGTAGAGTAAAAGACACGGAATCTTTATCACACGTTAACCAAAACCAGACAACCAAACCGGCAAATCTTCAATGTCGCATTAAGTTGTTTTAAAAACAAAACATTTAATTGTGGTGATAATGGCATGCATTTTTGGACAATAAATAACTAAAGAAAGCAAACTTTTTTGACTTCATTGCTTAAAAGTTGTAAAATCTATGTGTTTTGTATCAAAACATGTACATTGCTTAACATTTACTTTAATTCACCTGCAGCACTGTGAGTTTAGGATGCGGGGGCACTACCACTGTCTACGGCCCAGCTGCTACTTTGTCACCAATATCACTACCAAGCTGCCCTGGCATGTAAAGAAGCACGAGAAGGCCGAACGGAGGGCGGCAAATGGCTTCAAGTACTTCACTAAACGAGAAGAATGTGGCAGACTGGGTAGGTACATTTCATTGCTACTTTGTACTGACCTATGTAAAAAAGAGAGACTCCTCATATTCATAAGTCATACATTTATCATAGTTTACAATGGCAATGTTGCTCTTAGGGCATTATGTTCGAAAGCAGTACGGGTGCAGTTTGATCTTGGATCAAACTGCACCCGTGCCGGGATCGGGCATGGCTGCAGGCTCACAGAGCTTTTCCGGCCCTGTGTCTTCATCGTCATCTGTGACTCCAAAGGGTGCGGCATCATAGACCTCCATGTTAATGGAGGGGGGCATCGCTTTGCCCCACACACACGCCGGCGTATAATTGATCAGTTTACCTCCCTGAGGGGCACCTTTCCCTGGGTTCAGGCAGAGTTTGTTTACAAATGAAACTCTCCCCGAGCTGGGATCGTGCGTACCTACCTATGCTCACGAGCCTGCGGTGAATCTCGCTGGACCCACCTTTTCAGGGCAGGTAGGTGGGTGATGCCTTTCTCTACTTTGAGATAAGTAAAATCAAGGACTAAATAACGTATTTTTAGTCAGTCTCCCATCATCCGGGTTTTCTTGCATAACCCAAAACCTTTGCATACAAACAAAACAGCAGACCTCACCCTGTTAACTCATAAAGAATTCATGTCCGAGGTTAATAGCCGCTTGCAGTAACCACGGTGATCGGCACCAACATACACAAGTCAGTCTCGTGTCCTCTTACATGTCAGAGGAAAAAAGCTCTTTCTCTTATTTGCTCACGTTTT
This sequence comes from Ptychadena robeensis, assembly GCA_036250615.1. Taxonomy (NCBI): domain Eukaryota; kingdom Metazoa; phylum Chordata; class Amphibia; order Anura; family Ptychadenidae; genus Ptychadena; species Ptychadena robeensis. The sequence continues at coordinate 97,207,722 of CM070038.1, forward strand.
GGAAGTTACAGGTGCCAGGCCAGCACACAAAGCCAGGTAACACTACCATGGTGACTGCAAGTCCTCACCTGCCGTACCCTCCACCTGTTTATTCTGGTTGCTGCAGAAGCAACGGTCACAAATTAGAAAAAAAGATCTGCGTGGCTTATAGACTAGAACCTGTAAAATGCTGGCTGGACACAATATATTAGAAAAGGAATGTGAACTGACACATTACAAGAGTGTCAGCCTCTCCAGACTACAGATGACCATAAGGTAGAGGACAGCAATATACCAAAGCTAAAACTTCTAGAGTAAGAAGAAGTCGGTGTTCATGTTAAATAGACAAATTTAATCAGAAATAAAACATATACTGGTTATTTAAAACATAGTAAAAGTTCAGTAACTACATTATACCCCCAACACTATAAAATACTGAAATAAATAGTCATTTTGAAACCCTTTCACAGTATAAATGTTAGTTGGCAAAAGTTTCTTCTATGGGGAAACCTCAATGAAATGTATAGGTGTGAACAAGTATGCTCACACAGTGTATCAGTGGTTCCCAAACTGGGAGGTACTATAAGAAGGGGGGGGGGGGCAGCAAGGGGGCTGAGGGAGTATAGACTTAAAAATTGAATAGCTGAATTGATCAACCAAAAATTATCCAAGTTGATCAGACATGATGGTAAATTTCAGTTGATCGAAGTATCTGATTGGCTTTCTTGGTATTTTGATCGATTTGTACCCGATCATACTGTGGAGCATGCATACAGCGCTAAGAAAAGGAATCGATCAGTTGTGAATCGATCACATAGTTTTTCAAGCAATCATTTTAAAGCAAAAATTGATCCAATAGAAAATCGAGCCATGGATGCCCAGCTTGTAATGTGTGTGTCTCTGTGTTTCTCTATGTCTTTGTATTTCAAATAAAGTTTGAAGACCCAATTCACAATGGCTGGTACATGATACTGCCATGCAAACTCAATCCGAAACTGTGTGAACTTGAACAGGCGGGGGGGGGGGGGGGGGGGGATTTATTATGTTCCTATATAGAGAAGGGGGGCACTTTCAGGGAAAGTTTGGGAACCACTGATGTATAAAATGCAAAAAAATTCTTGAATCCACAAAGAGGTAGATCCTTATGTTATAGTTGATGATGCGTGGTATATACTGAAATAATTTTGACATTCTCTTTGTGTTTTGTCTTTCAGGATGCAAATACAATCAGGTGAACAGTCATTTTCACTGTATCCGGGATGGCTGTCAGTTTTCTTTCCTACTAAAACACCAAATGACATCACATGCCCGCAAACACATGAGAAGGATGCTGGGAAAGAACTTTGACCGTGTAACTGGTCAGGTAAATTAAAATAACAAAAATGTTTTGGACGCACATTCCCGAGACAGGATAGAAATAATTCTTCATTCAATTGTTTCTGCCACTGAACTCAAAAAGACAAATAATGAGAGATCCTAACTGGCTTGTTTCTTTCCAGGTGGTTCCACAAACCTCAATAGGTGGTAGCACAGCCCCTAGCCCTACCTCCTCAGAAAATCCCTCATTGTTTCAAGCCACCGCGCAGAGCATGATGGACACAGAGACTGATGAATACATGGACTACACCGGTTTGGGAAGTCCTGGTGGGATGTCGTCCGAGTCCTCTAATCTTGATCGCAGCTGCTCCAGCACTCCAGTGGGCAACGAAAGTACAAATGGAGGTAATTGTTGTGTTAGGTGTTATACATCACAGTGTTCTCCCCAGAATTTTTTTTCAGCCGGGCGGCGCGATGACGTCATTGCGCCGCCTGCACCGGTCCGGCGGCCTCTCTGATAGGCTGCCGGCCAGCGGCAGCACACAAGTCCTCTGACAGGCGGCGCCTCCCCATTCTTCAGGAGCGCGCCGCAGCCACTGAAAGACTCCGGCCCGCGGCTCCGGTAGTGTGCCGCGGGCCGGAGTCTTTCAGCGGCTGTGGCGCGCTCCTGAAGAATGGGAGGCGCCGCCTGTCAGGCTGCTCGCCGCGGAGGACTTGTGTGCCGGGCGGGGACTAAAATCTCCCGGGCGGGCCGCCCGGCCAATCTGCTCTGGGGAGAACACTGCATCATTACTCTGACCCTTGGTCCTGTTATATCTAGGTTAGGTAACTCACGTCGTTGTTACTAATATGTGGTATTGCATTCGCCATAACCAGGTAGTTGCTCAGATCCGTTTGTACTAACCAACATGTAACTCCATCCACATGGCCCAGTGCTGTGAATCCAAACACTCCTTTTCTGTTTAGTGTTTCATTTCATCTCATCATTATATCTTTTCAGCTTCTCATTTGGTTCATTTTGTTCTGTTTCTTTTTTTTCCCCTCCTTCCTGTTCTGTTTCCTGCTTCTGTCCACATTCTCCAGGCTGCCTGGTCCCTTCTGCTTCTGACGACGCTTTCACCCACAATGCACCTCCACAACCTCCAGCAGCGGCTATGCCTCATGCTCCTACCTTTCCTCCTGCCTTGGTCAGGCCTCCCCTCTCTTCCCTTCCGTACCTGCTGTCTCCATCCTGTGTCTCATACTCCTTGATCACTGCCAGCCTGGGGGTCAGCAGGGGCATTGTGGTGCCAACAAGCAGCGCTCCAACTTTCACACCTGTAATAGCCACTCAAGCTCCAGTCAAAAGTGATGTTCCACTAGTACAGGATGCAGCAGGTACCTTTCAGCTTCTTATATGCCATCTTCCCATCCTAGATTCTGTATGGTCATGGCGGTATCATAACATCAACAGTCACATTGAAACAGTCTTTAATTAAAATGTGAGCTCATGAACAGTTTTTGAAATGCTTTTAGACCTTCATGGGTACCAAATCAATGCAGCAGATATACAATACTTTACTTTTTT
>CM070038.1:97306677-97319121 GCA_036250615.1 Ptychadena robeensis
AAAGGTACCATACACATAGTCATACTCTGCCCATTATTATTATGCACTCCTATATGCGTTTAAGATGAGCTGGAGTTTGCGCTTCCATCACAAGCAAAGGCCAACATTGTGCTCCGCCGCGATTGCCCGTGGCACGGTTATAAAAAAACCATGCCACGTGGCAAACGCTCAGAGGGTTAAGCAGGGAACACACGTATAGATATGGGCCAGATCAATGGCCGCTTCGAGAGCCATGCGCGCTCACGGCCATCTATCTGGCCCATATCTAATGCGGCCATCCCTGTTATGGTCTGTTAACAAGGATATCGGACATGACCGTAAATCACGGTCGATGTCCATTGCTTTGCATGAAGACCGTGGGGTCTCCATGCAAAGATATCAGGCAGCAGCGTGATCCCATTCCCTGCTTTACAGTATGCATTGCCTGCAGCACATGTAGTGTGAAAGAGCCCTTAGGGCAAAGTGACTTGTCAGTGGCGACATCTCAAGAAAATAAAGCCACTGGGCCAACTAATACACCAGTATAAAGTGACAATAGGAATATACTTCATTTTATCGCTTTCCCGCCATTATAAACACCAAAAATAGGTTTGTCGCTTTTTCTCATAGTCTTGTAATGCAAATGCAACCAGACCCAGATAGAGTAAAATCAATAGCCGTTCCCTTTATATAAAATATTGAAAAACCAGTAAAAAAAGAAAATCCCATTTCATCAAGCCTTCCTGTAAAAAAAAACAGCTATTAACGGGCAGATGACAGAAGAAGAACCACAAACCCCCGCCGGCGGGCGAAGGGTTAAACCGGTAAACCAGCACTAATCACCATTTCTTTTTTCTATTTAATTTAAATAATTTCCTCTTGCCCTTTCTGGTGCTTTTTATGAGCAGCTGAAATATTAAGTATGAAGGGAGGGGAGATACAAAATGGATGACTCTCCGGAGACGCTGGAAGTCTATAACGTTACCACGGTAACATCCCACAATAGACATTACCAAAACAACGGCTTTTTTTCCTGCCTTTTAACACCCGGAATATTCTATTTTGCCTTTCCTGGCCCAAAAAATTTATAAAAAAATAAAAAAACTATTCAGTATCTACAGCTTTCTGGGTCTTCGGCTAGGAGATTCCCCTTTCCTAGGTTTACTGAGGACAACTTACTTGATAAAAAAAGAAATAATAATAAAATAGATTTTTGAGGTTTACGGGTCAATGGCATGGAGACACCTGCATGGGCGACAGTAACCTAGAAGGGGATTTCTGTTTAAAGAGAATTTCTCTAACTTCCTGTTTGGTGACTGGGACAGGAAGTAAAGTGAAACCACCCCCCTGGACAGCAAGAGGAAAAAAATTACAAAAAAAAATGGTGGACAAGTAAAGCTAGACATACATGTATGGACTTTGGTGTCAATTCCAGAACGATGGATCGGTGTGCATGTTTGCGGCAATCATTCGAGAATCAAATGCGCCCACTAAAAAGGTAACAGTCGAACGAATAACGGATGGAATAGTCTTTTATTTTCCTCTTAGATTCCCATTACATTGGATGGGGACCCTCAATCCCCATCCGAAGTATGGGCCAGGGATCTATTCCCCAAGTGGGTGCGCATCGATTCCCCAAAAGATCGTTCGGCATGGTGACGTAACTATGTTGCGATCGTTTAGGCTATGTCCCCACATGAGCAATCATCGCGGAGATGGCTAGTGATTCCTATGGCAAGCGATCTGGAGCGATCGGCCCTGACTGCGCCCATAGAGAATGAATGGGAACTCTATTTTAAAACGTGCTCATTCATGTATATGGGTGTGATTGTGGGTGATCACCCGTGTCTCACGTTCAAAAACGTGGTGAGCCTTGTTTTAGATCGCGGCTGTGGGGAAGAGCCCATTGAAATGCATGGTTGCGATGCAGGCAATCGCGACAAGCCCTAAGTGATACATGTATGGCTAGCTTTGGGTTAGGGGGTATATGCATGTTTGTGTGTGGGGTAGGGTGTATTAAAATGCACATATACTTAAAGCCGTACTATTACGTGGGTAAAATAAGGCCCGGGGGCCAAAACTGGCCCTTTGTGACCTTGGTGTCAGGACGCTCTGGCTCCCCTCATTCTCTGCAATAAGTGAAGATAACACCTAGAGGATAATTGTTTGGATTGTTAGAAGTCATAGTTTGCCTGAGAAGCTTCTATTTATGAATTTTCTAAATATATATATATATATTTTTTTAAATACCCTGTCCTAGCTACAAGGACTTAGGACCCCTTTGCCGGTCCTTGGTCCAGCCCCTATGTCCCATTTAAAAACCCATTGTGGCCCACAAGTCAAAAAGTTTGCACACCCCTGGCCTAGGCATATAAGCGAAATAAAGAAATACGAATAAAGCCATAGTACAGCTAGGTGAAAAGAGGGGAGGCGTGGGAAGACAAGGGGGGGGGGGCGCAATAAGCCAGGGGTAAAGCAGCTGTGCGCAAATTACGCCCGTGGGCCATATCTGACCCGTTTGGCTGTTTTGTGTGGCCCGTGCAGAGGAGACTTCTTGCTCTCCCCTCAGATCCTACTCTAGCAGCAGCGTGACCCTTGGCGATGGCAGAAGACCAAGTCCAAGGTCTCAATCTTCCCAGAGACCCAGTCATTGTGATCTCTGTGGACGCCTCTCCCAAGGTCGCAATGGGAAAGCATACCCTGAGGTATCGTGATGCTGCGCTCACATTATCATGGCTGCACCGTGAGACACTTCGCATCAAAGACAGCGCGGGGCTCCGGGTTGTGATTGGAGCAGGCTGTCTGTATAGGTGTGTCATAGCACTATGCTTTGAATGGAACGCGTCTGTCCTGCGTCTTTTTAGTGCGCATTAGTGTTGGTAAACAAATCCCTATGTTGCTGCGCTACAGATACTTGTGCTGCAGCATAAAGATGCGTGCTGCAGTGCATTGCGTTTTACCGTATAAAAGAACGCTACCAACACGTGGTTTCCTATGGAAATCTTCTATGGGTTAAATTTAAAAATCCGTTGCGGCCCACAATTAAAAAGTCGGCCCACTTCCGAGGTAAAGGAAGATGTGGAATGAGACAATGGTGATGGTGGCAGCGCCCGGCCAGAGTCTAGAAGTGCTCGAAAGTCGCAGATACACCTAATACTGGGAGGACCAGGAAGTTATTGGTGAGGATGATGCCTGAAAAAAGATGGCTCCATCCTTCTGGAGAGACAAGCAAATAAAAAGCACAGTCAGAGGGGAGATAATAACCACACATGGCACATTCCTTACTATGCTGCCCATTCCATAAACACATTATATATCTGATGGGTTCACTTACTTTACTAATAGAACGATCTGTCTATGTAACCGCTCCCTTACAGTTAATAAACAAGGCCCTAGGTGTAATGTAAAAGGCCATACTATTGAAGGCATAGATTTTTCTACTAGGCCTTCAGATAACGTGATCAGACAGTTACAGCGTAAATCGGTACGGCGGTGTGAAAGCCAAGAAAAATCTATCTTATCTTTTTTTTTTTTTCTGCCTTCCCTCTATGAGCTTTAAATGAGAGTTAATGAGGAAAAAAAGACTGTAATGTGCCCACAGCCATCCTCTGTATAGATCACACCAGGACCGAGCCACTCAATGTACGCTTACATTACAGCGCGCCGCGAAGTCAGATCAATTGCTCGCTAATTAGACCAATCGTAGGAAGACTTCCCCTGACCCCGAGCATGGCTGCTGCGCGACCTCGCGGTGATTTTCCAGCTCGCTCTCTTCATTCGGACCGTACGGCCAGCAGCGGATGACATTTATCCAGTGGCCGCGAGGGCGACTTTGCCGCTAATTGATGAGGGGTCTGATCAACGGAACTTGACGGCAAAGAGGTGATTAATTACACAGGAGGCATGGAGGATGCCGGATTACTAATATTTCTCCTGTTATCTGGAAGAATGTGAACTGAAGGGTCATAGAACTGATCAGGGGACGCTCAATGTTCTGGAAGCATCTCATGTTTGGGCATTCGCTGGGGTTAAATCCAGGCAAAAGGGTCAAACAGACTCAGGGCTTGTTTTCACTTGTGCGGAAGCCTGCGGTTGCCCACGGTGCGGATACAACCGCGCCCATCCGCTCGTACCTGCCGCGGTCAGGGGGTGGCTGAGGCGCGGTCCGCCACTCAAAAACTTGGTTCACCACGTTTTTGAGCGCAGTCCGCACTCTTCTGCTGCCGCCCACCCCTGACCGCGGCCATAGAGGTGAATGGCCACGGCTAAAAACCGCATGAGAGCGGCGGTGGTTCTTAGCAGCAGCAATCGTGCCGCCGGCTTCCACACAAGTGGAAACAAGCCCTAAAATTTACACCGTACATTAAAAGGAAGAGTCCACTACCTTAACCTATCGGGCGTTACGCTCAAAGCCAGTTCTCTTTGGTTCTCTGTGAGCCTGCAGGGTTTCTGCATCGCTGCAGGCTTGCGACGTTCTTCAGGCCAGAGTCTTCAGCATCATTGGTGACGCTGAAGGGGGCGGCGCAATAGACCTCCATGTTAATGGAGGGGCCATCGCTTTTCCCTGACATAATTGGCGTTGTGTAAAGAGGTGGGGGGAGGGTGGGGAATCATGGTGGAGTACAGTGTTCCCCACCATGACTGCCCAGACAGCCCTTAACAAATGGGGCGAAAACGGTGTAACGCCCATGAGGATAAGGTCCCCATACACAGATAGATTATTTTGCTCAATGATCGAGCGTCGTGTACATTTACAGCAATCGATTTTTTGGGAATCGAACGTGGCCACCCTATCTTTGAGTAGGAAGGATCAGGGTACCCATCCAAAGAATCAACCGCGATCGTTTGCTGGTCGAATTTATATTAACCCGTGTGTGGGGACCTTAAGCATGATCAGAATGCCATTAGATGTGGACTGAAGGGTCAGGGGACGCACAATATTCTGGGAACATGTTTGGGCATTCGATGATGTTAAAGAGGAACTCTAGGCAAAGTCCTTACAGACTGAATTTTACAACGCACATGATAAGGAAGAGTCCCCTCCCTTAAGGTTTCCATACACGGATCGTTCGCAGGGATCGTTCGGGAGTCGAACGTGACCATCCTGTCTTTAAGCGGTGATCCTGCACCGATGATCCTGCTGGAAGAAATGTGGATTTGGCTGGGGACCAGGGTCTCCATCCAAAGAATCGACCAGAAATCAATCTCACAAAGTGGTGAGTATCGATTCATCGATCCATTGCATCATCACGCCGCATGGGTATTGACCTGTGTGGGGGGACCTCAAGTATGATTCAATGGCAGTAACAAGTATGAAGGGACCTCTTTAGGATGTAGACATTAGAAATGACCAAGGAGCCAGAGGATGTATAGTGCTCAGGCCCTTGTGGGGCCCAGGCCTCTTATGCAAACATAACATTTTACTTATTGTAAGCTCTGTAAAGTTTAGTTTCTGGTTTCAACAACCTCTCCCCAACGACCTCAACAATGTGTGGGATCTCTGGCCACGGTATGGTCTTGGTTTCAAGTGAATGTAGCCTAATGCTGGCCATACACATACCGATAAACGGCCGGATTTTAATCTGACCGACGGGCGTGCACGCTCTCGCCGTCGGTCAGGTTAAAATCCGGCCGTTTATCGGCATGTCCCCACATGGGGCCCCTGTCGCCCCACTTCTCGGCCGGCCAGAGATCCGACATGTCGGAAAATCTGAGCCGATGGGAGCCGATTGCCATAAGCAGCAATGAAGACGGCGTCTCCATCGCTGCTTATGGCCGGCACACAAAGGGTGCCTGGCCGATGGTGGGGCCCCAGAATGCAATGGGAGGCTAACGTGATGACGTCATCACGTTAGCCTCCCGGAGCGACATCGGGGGTAGTCTGCCTGCACACATCGGCGTGTGTATGGCAGGCATTAGGGCCTGTCTCTGCTGCGCCAAAAGTGGGGAAAGGAGCATGGATCAATCACAGCGTGGTGACGTCAGCACGCTGTGATTGATCAGGGATCACTTTAACGGAAATCAATGTGCACCACATGGGCACATCAATTCCAGTTCAATGGGGACCCGTTCTCCCTAGCACGCAGCACGTGAATCACAATACGCTATAAGCTGGGGAGAAGCAGCCTGCTTCTCACAGCATCCGAGTGAGGAGTGCTGGCTCCGCCCCCTTCACACTGGCAGCGGATGGCTGAGCAAGATCGTGAATCAAACTGCGCCCGTGCGGGGATCGGGCACAAACGCTAGTTCTCTGTGTGCCTGCCGGTCTTCTACAGAGCTGCAGACACGCTGAGCCTTTCCGGCCCCATGTCTTCGGCGTCATCCATAGACCTCCATGTTAATGGAGGGGTGCCGCTCTTGTCCCTGCGCACCGCCGGCGTCTATTTAACACCGGCGGTGTGTAGTGGGCTGGGCAATCGCGGCGGAGAGCCAGCAATCGCGGCCGAGTACAGTGTACTGCGATTGCGAGGGAAACGGCTTTTCGTGCCATTAAAAAGCCCGTAACGCCCAGAGGGTTAAGGAAACCCACGCAGACATGGGGAGAACATGCACACTCCTTGCAAATAGTGCCCAGGCCAGCGCTGCATGGCCAGACTGCTAACCACCTAAGCCACTTTGCTGCCTCGAAAACTTGTTAAATATTCACCTTATATGTGAATGGATGTATCTAACGCTTTTATTTTTTTCTAACTTTCTCTCTAAAACTATGGGGTGCGTCTTATAGTGCAAAATCTGATGTATGGATTGGACATGCCCTGATGATGGCATCGTCTATAAATGCGTATGGGACAAAGGATATCAAGAAAAGTAAAACAAGCAAACTGCCACACCGCGTTTCTGCAAAAAACATACAACTGAGAGACGCCACTTGGCTGTAATCAGCGAGAACACCGTTCCTGCAAGAGTTTATAGAATTAATAAGCCCATTATTACAATATTTGAGAATGAACACTGGCAAATGTCCCTCATTACCTCTTTTTCCCAGTGCCACTAAGTGCGAATCATTTACCATCAGGGGGTCCTGGGCTACCCGCGGAGCGCTTGTGTAAATACACTCGACTCGTAGCCATAACAACACTCCGCGAAAAGAATTATGCATACATTAACCAACGTTTTCTCAACCGCCAAGACCGACAAGGGGCATTATGTACCTTTCCTCTTCAGAAAGTCCTTCCGGGTGGCAACGGGGCTCTGACGCACTCGAGGATTCTGCAAAAACTTTACTGCAGTGGCAATCTGAAAAAAAAAAAGAAAACAAATTACGTTCTGTTATTTTTTTATACTTTATCGTAATAACTTTTTCTTTTTTTAAATATTCCATTTCATTTTCTTCTTTTGACCTTTTTTTCTTTATTTACAAGGTGGTTAACATGCTCCTTACTTGAGAGTATAATTTTCCTTCCATCAGTAGGTTTTATGGTTCTCCAAAGGACTGGTGGAGTGATCAAACCAGCATTTTGTAGGCTCAGAAAATAATTCTTACCAAAAATCATACTGGTCATAAGTAGGTCCCTCTCCTGCAATAAACATCACATAAACACATAACCGCCTCCGTTATAACTGCCCTCACACCATTACGGATGACTGACTCAGCAGGAAGGTCTTTTCTACCTGTAACAAAGAATAACCTAGACCAGACGTGGGGGCACACTACGGCCCGCAGGCCATATCTGGCTCATTGAATGTGTGAATCCGGCATCGTTTTCCCCAATTTTTATTCTTTCAATATATATATATAAATATTTTTTTTCTTTACACTTCACTATTTTAACCTCCTGGACCTTATGGGCTTTTCGCACCATTTTTCATGTCGCGAAAAGCCGCTTCCCGGGCAATCGCGGCGGAGTACACTATCCTCCTGGCTCACTGTGCGGTGTAAAGCGACGCCCCCTCCATTAACATGTAGGTCTATCCAAGATTTAACTGCGCCCGTACTGGCTTTGGGCGTAACGCCCAGGAGGTAAGGCTTGACAATTACTGACAACTGCTCCTATGTAATCCAAACGGTTGACTAAGAGCTGCCGCGTGAAACGCATCCCATTGATCCTACAGCAACTGTAACCAGGAAGTGAACTTATCCATGACCAGAAAGTGAAGTCATCCTGGTAACCACACGGCCAACCTCCTGGGTGTTACGCCTGAAGCTAGTACGGGCGCAGTTTAATCTTGGATAGACCTACATGTTAATAAAGGTGGGGGGTAGCATTACCCCACACAGTGAGCCAGGAGGATAGGGTACTCCGCCGCAATTGCCCGGGAAGCGGCTTTTCGCGCCATCAAAAATGGTGCGAAAAGCCCGTAACGTCCAGGAGGTTAAAACAGTGAAGTGTAAAGAAAAAATAAATATATATATATATATCAACTGTGGCCATCATCAACTGTGAGGGCAGTGATCACTCCTTGCTAAGCCTGCACTCTACCTCCTTTAGGCTAGATTTACAGGGTCACTTCTCCTGTCCGCAGTAGCCAGGGAAACTGTGTCTTGTGCACCTGCAAACTTCTGCAGGCGCTTGCAGGTCAGTTTGATAATGACAGATCTATTGGGCAAAAGCCCGCAAACCGACCGCTGTATGCCTAATGTTGCGTCCGTTGGGCGGTTGCACGAATTGCTCTTTAGGGCATGTTTCCACTTAAGCGATCTTCCACGATTAACTATAATCACCTATTGTATACTCTGTCCCTATTCTATGAGTTTGTAAGACCGAAGGGTCCTCTACTCCTCCTGTGTCATAACCTGTACCTGCAATTTATTGTACAGCGCTGCATATGTTGGAGCTATATACATTAACCTCCTGGGCGTTACAGGCTTTTCGCGCCATTTTGTTCGGACGCGAAAATCCGCCATACGAGTACACTGTACTCTGCCATGATTCCCCGCCCTCCCCCCACCTCTCTACACATCGCTGGCGTCATTGAGACGCCGGCTATGTGGGCCAGGAAAAGCGGTGCCACCTCCATTAACATGGATGTCTATGGCGATCACTGATGACGCCAAAGACACAGGGCCGGTAGCAATCAGCCAGCCTGCATCAATGCAGAATCGCTGTGGGCTAGCAAAACACCAGAGTGTTTGCCCGATCCCGGTACAGGCGCAGTTTGTTTTACGTATAAACTGACCACATACGGACTTCGGGCAGGTTAATGATTATAATGTATTCAAGCATTTTTATTTATCAATGAATGTGATTTGCCAAAGTGCTGAACAATTCAAAGTTAATAACAGTTTAAACAATCCCAAGTAATATATAAAAAGAAAAGCCAATACAATCTAGGAAACATTACACATTATCCATGAAAGCAATTCCAATTCCTGGTCTGGTGGCAATGGTGTCACATAATACTACACAACCTCTTTTACGGTTTATTTCATAAAGACGTTTGTAGATTGTCCCTCTTGTGTGATCTTTATTCTTCTACAATCACTCAGCTTGCTGAACAGCTGCTGTGATAAATTCTCAGCCCCATTGAAAAAGAAAAAGAAGAGCAGCTGGTGGGGCGAGGGGGTGAGTCAAGGTCTGACAACTGAGCAGGCTTTATGCTCACTTTTGTGGACAACGACAGAACAAAGAATCATAAACAGACTAAGTTCCTACAGATCTTTTTACCTATTGGACCAATTGCTCCTATATCACAGGTGATGACTAGAAGTTGTGTCAACAATTTCAGAACTTTCTCTCAGATTTCATGTCTATGAAACTAAAGCTAGCCACACACGGTTCGATTTTGGTTCAATCGATGCTCGATTAGATGAATTTTTTCATCGATTGAACGAAAATCGAGAAATGCCCACATGGTATGATCGACGATAATTGTTCCATGAAGGCAGAAAAGTTGATTGAATTTTGATCGGACATGTTGGAAAATAATCGTCGATTGTGCCAAAATCAAAAGTTTTATAATCGTCGATGTTTGTGGTGTTTCTCCTGGATCGATCAGATTCGATATAATAACATAGACCACTTCAATCTGAACTTCAATCGTTTCCAGACCAAAATCGACGATTTTAGTAATATTTTGGAATCGAAATCTCACCACAAACGCAAACTCAATGTGGGGTGTATGTTGATGCGATTAAGATCGATTTACGATTAGACGATTGAATTCCTCGATCTAATCGAGCATCGATTGAACCAAAATTGAACCGTGTGTGGCTAGCTTTATAGTAAAAAATCAAGGATACTACAGCGCCAATGATTGATATCTATAGACATTTTTTTTGGTCATTTGGTCACGAAAACCATAAAAATACCGCAACCATGATGGGAATCTTCGGTGTAGTTCTTTGTGCAGGATGTAGAAAGGTGAGGTTTAATTAATTTATTTTCTACTATAAAATTATAAACAAGGGTCTGGGTTCAACATATACTGCAATGTGGTCAAGTGATAAAAACGTTGTTTTGTATGTACAATGGACGATGCTTATTCTTCATGAAGTCTACAGAAGCCTAAACCTTGATGGTCCATTTCCTGATTTTTAGCATCTTCTCTGGGAACAAACCAAAGAGGCTCACTAATAAAAGAAGTTGGGGAGGAGTAGGTCAAAGGGTAAATATGGAGTCAACTCGTAGGCTTCCAGTGACATCTGACAATAAACCAGTGGTTTGGCGGTATTCCAGTGGAGGCGCACCTAGGGGGCAGCCAGTGTGGCACTCAGAGCCCTATGGGTGAGAATCACACTTTTATTATTATTATTATTATCATTTATTTATATATATAGCGCCAACATATTACGCAGCGCTGTACAATACATTAGAGTGGAGATACAACACACAATAACACACAGGTACAGGTAATGACACAGGAGGAATAGAGGACCCTGCCCGGTTGGGCTTACAGTCTAATAGGTTGGGGAACAAGGTATACAATAGGTGGGGGGATGGGACTGGTATGGTGGTGATGTTAGGAAAGTGAAGATGGATAGGCCAGACTGAAGAGTGGGGTTTTTAGGGCTTTTTTAAAAGTGCCAAAAGTAGGAGCAAGTCTAATGGGACGAGGGAGAGAGTTCCAGAGAGTAGGAGCAGCCCTAGAGTAGTCCTGAAGCCTTGCGTGTGATGAGGTTATGAGTGGGGATGTCATTAGAAGGTCACTGAAGGAGCCCCTCTGACTTTCAACCAGAGTCAGAGGGGAATGAAGCGATCTTTACACTCTGCCTGTTGGCTCTCCTGGCTGTTGGTCCTCTTCTCCCTTTGCGGATTGCACACAGTAAGTTGACCATTGGTGGACTAGCTGCAGATTGTAAGTAAAGTGCATGTAACGTAGATGTATTTCCAATAAAGTTTGAGGGTCTTTTCACACTAGCCGCACTGCAGCAGCGGTGTGTTTTTTCCCACTAGTTACAGACACAATAGCAGTAACTCTACCAGGAATAAAACCCTATGTTTCCGTATTGTGCTTGCGTCTTCCATACAAGTGTATTGATCCAAACTTGTATAGTTTAAATGGTGGGGGTGTGGGGGCTTGATAATGTTTCTATCTAGAAAAGGGGGGCCCTGGAGGGAAAGCTTGGGCACCACTGCCATAGACAGAGAGAATTAAGCCAAGTAACATAACTTTTCGATAGGCACTTTGTCATAAATTTTAGAGTATATTTAGACCAGTGGTTTCCAAACTGGGGGGCGCGAAGGTATTTCAGGGGGGTGTGGGCCCTCATTCTTAACCTGTGTTTAAATAAGGATGGGGGGGGGGCTTGATAATGCTCCTAAATAGAAAAGGGGGGCCCTGAACCACATATTTAGACTATCGCTGGCTCAGTAGCGATGGGTTCTCTTTGAAAGGACCTTGGGTAGAAAACTGTTATGGCATCTGACTTGCTGCCCAGGGTTCACCATGACCCTGCCCGTGCACGGACCTCACCTTAACGTCTCTTGTTTCCTTAAATGTTAATCGTGGCGAATGTAGGCACAACGGATCCATCGGACAATGCAATAAACAGGAAATTACCACCATCCAACACGGATCCTGGGCGCTAAGTACATCAGAGCAGGTGTATGTCAAATGATTAGTTATTACACCTGTGGTGGAGCTGATTCAATTGGGAAATACGTTCTGTAATAGGTTAAAAGGTTCGGATGGGGCACATTACTCTCAAAGTGCCTGCAGTGAGGGGGGATGATTGAGCTGGATGTCATTAGTAATTCATTTAAGGGAAAACAGGAGAAGAAGCAAGTGACTGAAAGCAATTTAGATGTCAGGTAGAAGGAGGGGAGGCATCTTAAAAAACCATGATAAGTGAATTTACATGCGAGCGGGAAGGAAGCCGCGAGGAGACGACGAAGAGACGGAAAGAAGAGTGTGGGATCCTGAAGCAGAGCTCCAGGAAATAAACACCCAACTGGAACCAATTGGACTTCCTAAAACCATAGCCAGGCACACAACATTCTCATTTTCACACAGAATTAAGTAGTAAATACCGTATATACTCGAATATAAGCCGAATTTTTCAGCACCTGAAATGTGCTCAAAAAA
>CM070038.1:97365442-97376327 GCA_036250615.1 Ptychadena robeensis
AAATTTGATTGTACAGAAATTGTATGGAAAGATTGTAAGGTGTATGGGGGGCTTTACTCAACTGGTTGATGTAGACTTCCATGTCTGTATCCCCATAAACAGATTAAGTCCCCTCCCCAAGAAATGATTCCCTATACATGGAGGATATTCAGCCCTTGAAGACTTACAGCAGGAATATAAAGTCACACCCAGTGACCTAATTCAATGTCGTGTCTGTTATCCTAATAACCCCGGCCTCTCTGAAACGGTGAGCAGTAAATATTGTTGGCCGCATTTAGCGAAAGAGTGGAAATTGGAAAAGAAGATGTATTTAGAGCAGAAACGCCCGTTCAATCTTCCAGCTCGGAGCGGGGTCCCCAGGGCCCAGTCCAGAGGCTTCTGCATTGCATATCTATATCATCGTCCTATACGTGATTGATGCAATATAAACACGGGCTTGCTGAACTACTTAGCCTGTGCATTAGGCACGCTCTGATGACATGGAAATCTGGTCTCTAAAAGCAATTTAAGCGTAATTCCATTTTTTCCTCTTTAT
Source organism: Ptychadena robeensis (assembly GCA_036250615.1). Taxonomy (NCBI): domain Eukaryota; kingdom Metazoa; phylum Chordata; class Amphibia; order Anura; family Ptychadenidae; genus Ptychadena; species Ptychadena robeensis. The sequence goes on from CM070038.1 coordinate 97,365,978, forward strand.
CTCACCTAAAGTGTCTCGGAGACGACGAACTGCACAGAGCCCCCTCCGCCAGGAGTCGCCCCCCTCCGCCAGGAGTCGCGTACACTCTTTTCTATAGTCAAGCCCTTTACTCCTTTATTTCCACTTGGTGATCCTGCCAATCACTCCCTGTCTAAGATTGACAACCAACATGGTTGGGGTAAATGGAAAGGGCTAACAGCTCCGAGGAGCACTGGCTTTATGACAGGATCAAAAAGCAAATTAAAGCTAGGCATACATATACGCAGGGGTGCACATAACCTTGTTAGTGAGCTCCTCAGATGAGTACCAGGAGATGGTGTTTGGTACTTGCCCCACAAGTATGCGGTTTTCCTCACTGTCCTCTGCATCACCTTCCTGCATGGTAGATTCTGCTGCAGATGGACCTCCTTGTTCCTGATTGATCCTCCGATTAGCTGTCGCCATCCACAGGTCACCAGCTGGCTTTGGGTCACATGCAACTTTTACAGTACAACAGGTTGGAACCCCCAGATCTCATACCTTAGTGCAACCATGAAAATAACTGGCTTAGTAACTAAACCCTTTCTGCAGTACAAATGTCATCCTTTCATAGTCATATTCCAACTGTCACACAGTGCTTTTCTCCTGTCAGATTTTACCTTTACATATTCCTACTCTGACTTTCATTCCCCAGATCCCCCACACTTAATATTTTTGGGGATTATTAATTCACATTCCCAATTTCACACCTAACTGCAACCTTTCATAGTTATTCATGTTTCCCTGCAGTTATCCAAGTGACATGAATTGTATACATGTTACATTTAGCTGCGGCCGCCCAGACACAGAGCGCCTCCAAGTTGTTAGTACACATATGAGCTTTGTAACAATAATGCCGGTGCGCAGAGCTAGCTTTTGGGCCCTTTTGAGTACCAGAGTACCACCTATGTGCACCCCTGCATATATTGACCTCAGGCCAACTGAAGTTCAGTTTGATCAACTCATGTTGATCAAATCTTCGTATAAGCCAGTGGTTTCCAAACTGTGGGGCGTTGGCCCTCATTCTGAACCTGTGTTTCAATGGGGAAGGGGGGGCTCCAAAATATTCCTAAATAGAAAAGAGGGGCCCTGCAAGGAAAGTTTGGGAACCACTGGTATAAGCTATAAGCATGCTTAACAAATATATGAACAGTTCTTTGATACAGCCAAGATACATTTTCTAATTGAACTGTTCTAGGTTACACTCCAATTGGTTTCAAATGAAAACAGAAAGGGAGTAGAGGAGAGAACTGCACCATGCAGACCTGGCTGTCAGTTCTCTGCTGAATGCATACAGTGTCCCCATCCTACCACTGCCAATCAGAAGCTTTGGGAGGGACAAGCAGGAAGCCTTACGAGGATAAGAAGCTTCATAAAGTACATGAATCTATTGTGTGTTTATTTATGTATATAGTGCATATTTATATGTAGTGTGTGTGTTAACGTACTGGGCAGTTGGCGACGATACAATGAAATACTCCGCTATTTTGTGCCCTCCCTTGTCTCCTGTACATGTGGCTACGGATGTGCTGGGAAAAAAAGCATTACACGGAGGTGAATGGCGCCACCAGGCTAACTCAGGGTGTAATATTGTGAGCGTCCACTGGGGGCATTTATAATGATTTTATATAGGAAATACGTTCCATTCAGTTTGATGAAGGGCTAAGATTAGAGATTTATGTGGCTATCTCTGCGGTGAGTTCCAGGGGTGCCACAACACAAGAAAGGAGGGTCTGCAAGGGATCTTCTTAAATTACTCCTTACAGGTAAGGTTTTTTTTAAGTTTCTTTGCGCATTCCTCCCTATGATGGGCACTCCTAGTGCCATTCATAAAAAAATTTATTTTTGTTGGTAGGTCCCCTTTAAATCAAGAGCTGTGCGTTGGTACACAAACTAAAAAGAACATTATCAATATTATGGTGGATTTCAGAAGAACCTCGGACGTTACAAACGTAATCTGGTATAACGAGAGAACACGGTGTCACAGGAGCTATTTTTAGCTGGACTCAGGAGTACTAGAGATGGCATGATGCCCCCAGAATCTGCAGGGACAATTGGCATGGACTGCCTGTGTTTGTTCAGGTGAACTTTAGTTGGTGCCAAGTCATTGCTGGAGTGTGTGGCAGGGTGGGGTGGAGTGGGATCCCCTGAGGTAATGTAAACAGCGTATGGAGCTGGCACTGAGATAAAAGGGAGAGATGCTGGAAGGTTGCGGGAACGCCTTGCCCAAATATGCTGGATCTGGGTGCACCCGGAGTTTAATGTCCATTAACCTTTGAACCTACCATTGAAGTCCCACATGATAGAGACTATTGTCTGTGATATCTGTAAATGGCTCCAGAAGAATCACGGTTTCATGTCAAATAATAAAAATAGAGAACAGTATATTTCATATCATGTGTCACAGACAGTCCACACTTCCTGCAGCAACCAGAAAACCCCCTTTATTCTCAGACTGTGAACTGGACGATAGAGACGGATGAAATGACAGGTTGCTACATGATCGAAGGGCCCTCATACACCTTTAGATTTCTCTGTCAGATTTCCTTTAGATCCTTTTGTTTTATAAAAACCATGTAATATGAGGGACTTTCTAAACCATCAAGTCTACCTGTGTTCAATCGCAGAGGACCCGGCACTACATAGTTGTTGGTAGATCTAAAGGATCTGACAGAGAGATCGAAATATGTATGGCCAGTATGAAAGTACAGTACATGAATTCAGTTTTCTTTGTAGAAAACTGATTTCAAAGTGCTTTTATGTACTAAATCTCTCCAAAATAAAGAGTCTCTGGTGCCCCAGATTTGCCCATATGCAGTAACCCTCTCTTCCCTGGTGTGATTTTACCACATCCATCACACCAGGTTAGAGAGGGTTAACTGCAAATGGGCACATCTGGGGCACCAGAGACTTTATTTGGGCGAGATTTAGTACATAGCAGCATTGCTTTGTGCCCTGATTTCTTTGTTTTTTCATTAAATCTATTTAAAAAAATATATATATATATTTTACATAATTGTTTGTTTCAAACATTATTATACTCAGGACGTCTATTAGACCCTTGTACGGACATATTTTGGGAAGTTACAGGCCTACAACATAAAGAAACATTTACCATTGAAGTCTATGGTGCACTTTTGGTACAGAAATCTGGACCTCAGCAGTGCGCTAGGGAGGTTAAGTAGGGTACTGCTGTCAGATATCGGCGGAGCCGGGGAGACAGCTCTGCTCTCCCCAGCTCAGTAGATGCTTTGCATGGAGACCTGCTGTCTCTAGGCAAAGCAACGGACATCGGCCGTATTTAAGGTCATGACCGGGATGGCCGCATTAGATATGGCCCAGATAGATGGCCGTGAGTGCGCACAGCGCGTCGTCGATCTGGCTCATATCTTTGCCTGTGTTCCCAGCTATAGAGCTCCAAGTATTCCCTTAAAGAAAATTTCCCTAACGTGAAGCTCCATGGAAAACCTGGGAAAGGGCATCTATGGTGTAATAAAATGTTTTGCCTGTGTTTTATTAACCCTTCCTGGTGTTACGCTGTAAGGGCAATCGCAGCAGAGTACACACCCCCATTAGAACTCTACACAACGCCGGTGATGTGTGCTGGGTCAAACTGCGCCCGTGTCGGGATAAGGCCGGTTCTCCGTGAGCCCGCAGCGTTTCTGTTTCGTTGCAGGCTCATAGAGTCCTTCCTGCCCCGAGATTTCAGCGTCATTGGTGACGCTAAAGGGGGCGGGGGTGCGGTGCCATAGACCGCCATGTTAATGGAAGGGGCATCGCTTTTTCCCCACACACAGCGGGGAGAGAGCTGGGGAATCACGACAAAGTACAGCGTACTCAGCCACGATTGCCCGGGCAGAGGCTTTTCTGCCATTTTTTATGGCACGAAAAGTCTGTTACGTCAGGGAGGTTAAAGAACAAAACAAAATATGAAGATTTTATAAATTTTTTTACTTAATACTATTTTTTTTTGTCAATTTAGATTTGGTAAATACCTGTCCAATTGACCGAAATTTTACAGACAAGACCGATCAAGGCTAGATCGATTTCATGTTCCATTTTGACCACTTTCAGATGATCTAAAGTACCATATATACTCGAGTATAAGCAGAGCTTTTCAGCCCCCAAAAATTTGCTGAACAAGCCCCCCTCCGCTTATACTGGAGTCAGGGTCAGAGTCAGGGCCCCATTTACCTGTCTGGGTGTTTGCTGGTCTCCCTGCAGACATGGGCAGCCTCTGTGAATGGTTTAATGTGTATGCATTATTCTATCTGCAGAATTTCCAAGATCAGCTAATAAAATGTAAACAAACTTGGGCAGCAGCGCCGTCTAGTAGACCATTTGTAATTTTTACAGGAGAAGGTGGCATTTCAAGTAGAAAACTCCACTACTTATGATACAAACATGTATATTCCATGTATTGGTCCCAATAATAATAATAATAAATACTAAAAAACGTGCCATGGGTTGGAGTGAAACTGGGCCCTGCAACATGACAATAACCCAAAACATACCAGTCAGTCCACTAAGGACACCAAAACAAAGGGACGTTCTGGACAGGTAGAGTCAAAGCCCAGATCTTAATCTCATTGAAATGCTGTAGGACGACATCAAACAGGCTGTAGATACAAGAAACCCTTTAAACATCTAATAGCTGGAAGGAAGGAATTGTGCATTGTGGAGTGGGCCAAACTTCCCTCAGACTGATGGCTTGAAGCATCTCACTGCAGTTATTTCAGTCAAAAGGGGTAACCGTCAGAATACAAATTATGTTGATTCCTGTACCTAAAACCACTTTCTTTTACAAGGAAAAAAATACACATTTACATTTCTAAATATTTAATGAGGTGTCCTCATGTTTTTCTATAATTGAAAAGCTCCAAAAACCTTCACTCTCACAAATGTTCTTTTACATTTCAGCCCTACACACTTTTATGTGACGGACCCCGTGTGATCACCAGCCATCAGACACAGCCCTGGACATGGAGCCAAAGTAAGTATACCCCTGTGGGGGGGGGGGGCTAAAGAAATACAATCATTTTAAAGAGCGCTCATGCTTCGAAATATTGTATTCAGAATCATATAAGCAGGGGTGCACATAAGTGGTACTCTGGTACTCAAGAGGGGCCAAAAACTAGCTCTGTGTACCGGCATTATTGTTACACAGCTCATATGCTTACTAACAACCTGGGCACTCCGTTTTTGGGTGGACGCACCTAAAGGTTAAATGTATAGAATTTTTGTATGAAAAGGTTGCAGTTAGGGGTGTGAAATTGGGAATGTAAATTAATAATCAAAAATTGGACTTCTAAGGGTGTTGGAGATCTGGGGGGTGAAAGTCAGAGTAGGCATATGGAAGGGTAAAATCTGACAAGAGAGAAGCACTGTGTGACAGCTGGAATGGGACTATTAAAGTGACATTTGGACTGCAGGTAGTCTCAGAGGTTAGTCAGAAAATTTTAGGGTTATACTACTGAGGTATGAGATCTGGGGGTTCAAACGGTGTTGTAATGTGAGACTTACATTTGACCCAAAGCCAGCTGGTGACCTGTGGATGGAGACAGCTAATCGGAGGTTCAATCAGGAACAGGGAGGTCCATCTGCAGCAGAATCTACCATTCTGGTCTTCCTGGGGTGAGTACCAAACACCATCTCCTGGTATTCATCAGAGGAACTCACTAAAAAAGTTATGTGCACCCCTGCGTATAACACATTACGGGGCAACAGCAACACAGTAAGTTTCAGATCCCAAAATCCCAAAACTTTACAGCTGAAAAGTGGACATGCAAGTGCCTGTAACTCACCAACTGCTCTCGGGGAACCCTGGTTTCATTATTCAGTGCAGGACCAGTCTGAAAAGAAAGGTAGGGAGAAATTAGGGGTACAATCAGACTGCAGGCAGACACATCGGTACCAAACAAGAGGGCTGCAAATTATTTCAACATTTTTATTTCATATTTGCATAAAGAGAACATATCAATTAATCTGGCCATACACCTTTAGATCTCTCCGTCAGATATTCTTTAGATCTACCAACTATGTAGTGCCGGGTCCTCTGCGATTGAACACAGGTAGACTTGATGGTTTAGAAAGTCCCTCATATTACATGGTTTTGGTAAAACAGAAAATTCTCATTTCTAAAGGAAATCTGACAGAGAAATCTAAAGGTGTATGGGTGCCTTAGTTTCAAGAAACATCATTTTTTTTTTTATATACTCATTTTGAATTGGTCAGCAAAGCATTTTAAAAAAATTGGGACAGGTATGTGCAGGGCAGCTGGTATGCAAAATGGACCAAAAACTAGCTATGCACACCTGAATTATTCTTGGTTACGCATCTGTGTACTAGCCAGAGAGGGGAGAGATCTTCAGCGTCCCCCCTCTGTTCTCCCCCCCCCCCCTCATTTTCCCAGATATGTGAGAAAGTAGCCAGTGATGTGCTCTGTGTATTGACGGCAAGTGGTCGTTAGTGACATCTAGTGGCTGAAGTTGATAATGCAGATTGAATTGAGCTTAAAGCTTGAACACATTAAATAGCCGTACAAAACAGCTTCACTTTATCATTATAAATTTTTTAGATTACCAGAATTCTTTCAGTTTTTATTGTTAAATGTATAAAAATTTTGTCACCTGGACAACCCCAGGGAAACATGAATTACTATGAAAGGTTGCAGTGTAGTGGAGTCAAGTTGGGAATGTAAATTACGAATCCAAAACAAAGATTGGACTTTGTTTGACAGTCAAAGGACGCGTCATTCTGATTTGCCCAGGCTACGTAGCCCGGCCCTAGCGCTGCGAACAAGGGGGGTTAGTGCTCATTGGATGCGCTGATGTCAAGGCATCCAAACACATCGTGTAGTCCTACCCTTACTCTCCCTCCTAACTTCTCACCCCACTTGTGGGCATCATAGCTGCTGCGTGTAAATGTTTTCAGTGAACGCAGCGACCCCTGTCCCCGAAGGGGATCTCAACCAACAGGTTGAGAACCAATGTTCTTGAGTATTCGTTTGCAGCATTGAAAACTATTACTGTATTTTTTGAACTATAAGACACACACCCAAAATTCGGGGGGAAACGTGCCTGCGTCTTATGGTCTGAATGTGCGACTTCCCGCAAGCTCTTATGGCAAGGACATTAGTAGGGGAGCTGTCAGATGAACTGTATTATTGTTTATGCCAGTAGAGCCCTGCTGATATAAACAATGAAGAGAGAGGTAGATGAACTCCCATGTATCTCTCTCCGTGTCTGTGGAAGCTGCAATCTCTCTGAAACTTCCACAGGAACAGCCAGAGAGGGAGAGATCTGCAGCCCCCCTCCTCCTGATCAGTTAGGAGATGACGTGATGTGCTGCTGCTAGTGACATCTACTGGCTGAATTTGATATTGCATTAATTAATTTGAACACTTACATATTAAATATTTTTGTTCTGGTTTTCCTGCTCTAAAACTACGCACCGTCTTATAGATAAGACGCACCGTCTTATAGTGTGAGAAATATGGTATTTAGGGCCCCCTAGTGAACATTCGCATTATTGAAAGCAGTTACCCTAAGGACCACAGATGGCAGCTACAGAGGGTTGAGGAGACTGCAGGTAAGTATCTTTTTTGTTTTGTGGAGCGTTGCCTTACCGTTGTGTTGACTCAGAGGTAAGCAGAATGTTTTGTTCTAGTTTAGGTTAAGACAACTTCAAACTATCAGTCAGCCCAAACAACAGGTCTCTACCTTGCCTCAGTCAATCTTAAAGCAGGCCTATCACCAGTTTTGTACTTGGTAAGATCTATGTACTATGGAAGAATGCAGCCAAAAAACTAACAAGTAAGGAGTAAAACCCCAATGTCCTTAGGGACCCCTCCTCTCTCCTTCCCTGTGATGGCTCGGTGGAACCCCCACATCTCTCAGTACAGTGACAGCCGGGATAAAAACTACACACAGGCGATTTCCCAATGAAAACTAGTATGTGCAGCACCCAGTTGCACGATATTGCAATGAATTTACCCGCAGAAGCCTGGCAGGTAAATATTGTGAAGTGCAATGCCACCAAGCCCAGAGATACCATATTTGTCCAACTATAAGACGCACCTTTTCACCCCCAAAATTATGGTCCGGATGCACGCCTTGGCTTCCCGCCAGCTCTCCTAGCAAGGAGATTAGCCGGGGAGCTGTCAGATGAGAGATGCGGCCGGTGTCCGGATCTCCCATCTGAACTGTATTATTGCTTATGCCAGCAGAGCCCAGCTGATATACACAATGAAGAGAGAGATAGATGAACTATCTATATCTCTCTCCGTGTCTGTGGAAGCAGCAATCACTCTACAGCTTCCACAGACACAGCCAGATAGGGAGAGGAGATCTGCAGCCATTCCCCCTATGGCCTCCGCTCCTCCGGATCAGTGAGGAGGATGGTGATATGATAGTACTGCTGCTAGTGACATCTTCTGACTGAATTTGATATTACAGTAATTTAATCCATTGCATTAACCCAATTGATTTGAACACTTTATATATAAAAAAAAAATTCTCGTTTACATGCCCTTAAAACTGGGTGCGTCTTATGGTCAGGTGCGTCTTATAGTAAAAAAAAAATATGGTAAATGTTATTTTAGTGTTAATTAATTTTTTTTATAGATTAACAAAAATTATTTGAGCATACATCCTCTTTTATGTGGATGATGCCTATATATAGCTTCCTCTTCGCAGGGTAGAGTTGTCTCTTATATTTGGATTTGCTGTGCACTTACTGTGTTCACAATGGATTTCAGAATTCTCTAAAACCATGAAATGGTAACCTCTACAAAATCCTCTGTGGATCAAAAACCAGTGCTGCCTGGGGATCAAACATCCATGTCACATGCATAAGGATATGTCTCTGCTCTACATCTCTATCATATGTTCAGCTGTTCTATTTGCCAGCACAGTCATTCATAGAATAGACCCAAGGTGCCCAACATGCGGCCCTTTGGGCATTGTTCTCTGGCCCCCTTGGTCCTCCACATGCGGCCCCAAAAACTGTTAATACATAGGACATAGCAACTCACCTGTGAAGTGGTCACACACTGACCCAGCTTTCCTAATCCACTTTGGCGCTCCTACATCAGTAAAGTTGGCAATGTGGATCGAGGAAACCAGGTCTACATATGACCGCTGCACCCAGGGGCAGGAGGGGGGGGGTGGATGCTGTCAGGTATTTACTGCCTGTTGGGATCTGGGACCACGTGCTGAGATATGTCGATGGGGGGGAGGGTCTGGATCGATGTCATCATCTGCCGCCCTTTAGTGATGCAGAGGGCAGCGTTTGTGGCCCTCCATATCAACTTAGTTGCCCACCACTGGAATAGACTACCCTCCCTGTCTTTACTTCTGAGAGAGTCCATCTTTCCAAGAAGTTCTTTTTACGACCATCATGTAGCTGACCCATGTCCACTTTGCTGTCCTTTTTGCAACCTATTATTTTAATTAATGTCATCTAGTTACACACCAAACTCATCCTGAGCTCCACATTTTGGGGTTACTTGCCTGTCCCGTATGACACGTATGCTTAACAGCCTCTATTATCCCTGAATTTCTCCACAGTGACTGCAGCTATAGAGGTCAGTGATGTCTTACGGTAAACTGATGTAAAGGTAAACTGTGCCGAGACTCATGTACACATGCAAGTCCAATTCTTAGCAATCCTTTATGACACAGGGTAAGATTTAAAGTGTATAAGAGCAACTAAATCCAGCCAGTCTTGTGATTCAGATTGCCGGACAGTAAAGCCAGCAGAGTGACAACACATTGTATTGGAATGCAGCTTCCTGTCTGCTTTCAGGCTCCAAAATTATTATAATTATTATTATTGGCTTTTAGTGATATAGCGCCAACATATTATGCAGCGCTGTATACTAAATTAGAGTTGAGATAAAACACAGGATAACACAGGTACATGATATGACACAGGAGGAGTAGAGGACCCTGCCCGGTCGGGCTTAAATCTAATACGTTAGGGAACAGAGTATACAATAGTTGGGGGGGGGGGGGGGGGGGGGGGGGGGGGGGGGGCTGGCATGGTGGTGATGTTAGGAATGAAAAGAAGGGTAGGTGAGACTGAAGAGGTGGGTTTTCAGTTTGTTTTGAAGGTGTTAAATGTAACTCTGGTTACATATAACACATGTAGGTGTAGAGCAAACCTAAAGGTACCCACACACAGGTCGAATTTTCATTTGATTTGCGGCGGTCGATCGGTCATATTCGACAACGGACATCTTTTCAAAGAAATGGCAATCAAACAGGGAATCAACATGTTGGTAAAGTGGTGGGCATCAATCCCTGACGTCACCATGCTGCGATCGAATGC
>CM070038.1:97393266-97405167 GCA_036250615.1 Ptychadena robeensis
TCGGTTTCAGGAGTGAGGAGTGCTTGCTCCGCCCCCTTCACACTGAGCCTGACGGCTGTATGTGAGTAAGGGCTTGTGTCCTCTGCAGACACTACACACGCTTGCTGTTTGCCCTCGATTTGTGGGTGGATCCCCTGCGGTATTTAAGCGTCACAATGGCAGTAATGCTCCCTATTATTTTGAACAGGGAAACCGCACGTTTCGAGCGTGGCTTTCCCACCCCGCGCAGGTTTACTTACACGTGGACACTGCCATTCACTTGAATATGAAGTGTCCTGTCTGCGGCTTTTGGACTTGTTTCCAATGCTGGGAAAAGGCACAGCGGAAACAAGTCCTTTAATACTATATCTGCATTTCCCCTCCAGTTTTAGTTTGATATTGTCACTTGATCTCAGAAAGTTGGGGGTTTGTTAATATAAATACATACAGTGCTTGAAAAGATGTATCATGTCCAATGCATCTCTTTCCTATCATTAGTTCTACCTGAACATCTATGTCAGAAATGAATTTGGGATACATTGTCCGTTCCCATATGTTTCCTAAACTTTTAATGTCATGGACATCTCTGTACAAGATCACCATATGACTACATAGAAAACGTAACCCCCCCCCCCCCCCCCCCCCCCCCCCCCACACACACACACACACACACACACACACATGGAGCGATTTTCAATCAACTAACGATCTTTCACCCTTCACAGCGATCGATCTTGGGTCAAATGAACAGTAATTGAAAGATTCAAAGAAAGGTCGATCGAACAGGGAACGGAGTATATCCGTAAATTCTGGTCTACATTACTTTAGATGGGGACCCAAAATTTCGAGCGGGAATCGATGTGCAAAGTGGTGCCGCTCCATCAACATACGCTCCAGCGCAGCGTGGTGTCACCACAATGACGTAACCATGCTGCGAGGGTCACGGTTCGAATGAACGGGTATCGACTCCTGTGTGTGTCCATCACAAGACTACTTTGCAAAGTTAAGGCTGGGATACACGGCTAGATTTTTTGAGCTGACAGAGAGAGCTCGGCAGTAGCGTGATGACGTCATCGCGCTACTGCCCGGCTTCCCTGACATCGGGAGCCAGCTGTCGGCCCGTCCTGTACTTTGAATGGGGAATCGCGGGTCCCTATTCAAAGTATAGGATATCGAACAAGGTTTACCAACATGTTGGTAACCTGTTCGGCCAAGCGAGATCTATTGATCGAAAAACGACATACATGGGTAGATTTTTTTCCCAGATTTCTGCCGTGAAGGCGCATGGCACTCGGCTGTGCAAAAATCTGGGAAAGAATCGACCCGTGTATTCCTAGCTTTAGTTTACTGAGGTCTTTTTAATAAGAAAATCCATAGAACAAAGAACATTGCATTTCAGTATATTTTTCACATTCCCTTCCTTGAATTCCTCTTTTACGTTACTCTGTGAACAGATCTGTGAGCGCAGCTTTCTGCTGGCAGCACGTGAGTTAACCTCGCTGTGGGACGTCTTTGGAGACATACCTGAGATTCTGTCTTCAGGGGCTTTCTTTTCGTCAGGGGATAACAACTTCCGCCTCTCTTCTTCTGTTCTTTTCAGGTCATAGAGAGAAGATGAAGGACTGTGTAATCCGTGTCAGCAACATCAGGCATAGGGTGACAGTGGCCACCCTAGATGATTTAGAGAAGGAAGGTAAGTGCATTGAGGGGCTTTGTTTCCACGCCCAGTAATATTTTACCAAGATAAATAGTCAGTACGCCTTATATTTCATACATTGATCTGTGGGTTCAGTTGAAGTGAATCTGGGTTGCTGTTGAGGTAACTGGAATGATGCTGGGCTTATTGGTGAAAACTGCTGGGCTTTTACTATTGTAGGCGGCTGTTGGGATGTATCTGGGATGCTTCCGGGTTCAGGTTTTATATCTGCAATATTGGATAGTCCTGTTCTGCTGAGTCTGCAGTTCTTATACTGTAAAGCTAGGCATACACAGTTCCGTTTTTGATTTGATCTACTTCACGTTGTACTGTACCTGGAACTATAAAGGAAACGGCCAGGAAAAAACTTTTACCTTTGTTAGTAGTTAATAGCTCAGAGAAAGTTTTTATTTTTCAAGGTCTTCAGGTGCAAGAACACACAAACATATACAAGTTAAAAAAGAGAAATACAGCCACAATTCTAACCCCCTAACCAGGTAAGGTAAAGGTCCCCATACACGTTTTGATTTTCCCGTTCGATCGACCAAAAATCTATGCCTGCCAACATGGTTTGATCGACCTAGTTTGATCGACATTGACCAAAAATTGTGATCAATCGAGTATACATCGAATGTTACTTTGTTGTGCCTGACCGATTTTGGTTAGATTTAAATGGATAGATTTAAATAGAAGCTTGGCATACACGGTTCGATTTTAGTACAATCGATTTTCCATCCGATTTAAGATCTTACTGATCCAAAGTAGATCCACATGGAAGGTCCAATCGTAATGCGACCAAAATCGTCCATTTAAGTTTTGATCACAAAATTATACGTCGGGACCCCTCGTATACTCTCGTATACGCTTAGCGGGCATCCTGACGTATCACACAGACATTGCCTGCCGGTGGATGGTCTGTTTACACATCCTCCAGTGCAGAGACTGAACGTACTTGACTACACTCAGCCTTACATTGGCAGAGCGGCTCAGCGCAATGAAGACAGACCCTCCGTCGAGCAGGCAAGTCTATCTGCTATGTGAGGGATCCCAACATAATGAAAACATAGCCTTAAGCCAGCCATACACAGTCGGATTCCATGGCCGCTCGATCACCTATCCAATCGATTCCGGCGATTCTGGCGGGAATCGCAGGTGTGATCGATCGGCCAATTAAGGGAATCCGATCGTTGCATACCACCTTGTCCAACGGATTCCGGGACGATTCCGTGTCCGATTGTCCACCTCACAAATGGCAACTCCCCCTGATGTGTGCAGAATCGGATCAAAAAGACCAACATGTTGGTTCTCTGTCCGATCCGATTCTGGGCCCCTGATCAATCGGACGTGATCGATCGGACAAGGTGGGCTGCACACGATTCCGGCACGATCGTTTCGCGTGCACGCGCCCGGAATCGATCGGCCCGGAATCCGACCCATGTATGGGGGCCTTTAGTCTTGACACTACACTTCACAATGAAGCACAGGTTGAGGCTGAGTTGTTAAACATGAGCTCCAAAACCTTAAGCTGGGCATAGATGGGCCGATTCCTGCCCTTTCCGACAGCCGATCGGATGCCGTGCGTATCTGTCTGTATTTTCGCATATACATTATTGGGCATCTTTTCTTTTTTCCCTGATTAGAAGAATACGCAGCCCCACCTCCCCCTCCCCTTTTTACTTTTTGTTGGCTTAACCCCACACAGCTTTCTACTAACAAAGCGTCATAACATGTACACGACACTGCATCATCCTCTTACTGATGTTCAGGCACCTCTAAATATTATGTATGCTGATTGCAGAGAACGAGAGGAGGGGAGCCAGATTGACCGTTTCACCTAGATCACATTAAACAGTAAATAGGCCTGATATGGCCCTCAGGGGGCAGTTTGCCCATGCTTGGCCTAACCATTGGGGATGTACAGATCTCATTCCTGAATGACATTATAATGTACTTTGAGGTGGAGGAAATAAAGAGCGATGAGGACATGCAATTTTATGCCTGGAAATTTATATATACAGGTGTAAGGTAAATTAATCAGTACGTTAACCCCTGCATGTACAGTGTATGTGATCCGTTAGGACCCCACCAAGCACTGCGCTTAATGTAGGGGTCCCGACGAATCACTCAACGCTGTGGAGACATAGCCGAAGTCCAAAGTAAATAGTCCAACAGGAAGCAGCTCCCCCTGCAAGGGGACACAGTATGAGCAGCAGGCTCCTTACCCCATGTATGACTAGTTGAAGCAGGCATAAGCACAGCAGGTGCTGGGTACATGTACGGTGGCCCACGTCCACCCCACTGTGGCCCAATGTCTACCCCACTGGAACGGTAGCACTGATGCCGGGCGGAAACTGCAGCTGGGCACCGGGACTGTGGCGTAGGAGAGTGTTGCATGCAATTGTGTTCTCTGGCTGCACGCGCGTCGGGTAATACTGAGTAGAAGGGTAGGCCTTGGCCAGGCAGCGTGTTCATGAACCCTCTCTCCACCCTGGGATGGGAATCATCCTTTAATCCTCTCCTGGCACATAGCATCATGGTCCAGTTTCTTAAAGGGACCCCCGTCTAGCAACCCCTCACCACTACACAGTATATATATTTTTTATGGTAACACTGGTACCCCATTTTAGCAACACGATGCTGCGATTTACCAGGCTCGGATGTAGGAAAGGAAATATTTAAATATATGTACATGACTTACAAAGAGAAATCCAACTTTAGACTGTGCAAGCTTTGTGTGCACTAAGTGACTGTAAATTTTGTGTTTTTTTGTAAAGCTCTTCAAATTTTGAATCTGAAAAAAAAGAGTGATTTGTGTCTGGTTTTGGCCGAGAATGGAACAAAGATGGACAGCAATGATTTCTTCCTCTGCTTACCCGACGGCACCGAGTATCTTGCACATACAGGAAGTAAAAAGTGGAAATCTTCTAAGACAGGTATGTGGCAATAAAAAGTTCAATAGAATATGAATAAATATGTCATTACTGAGTCAGTGATATCGCAGTACAGCAATAGGTCCCAGATTTCACCTCCTACCCATTCAGACAAAATGGATGTTGTAATTGACTGGCTATGGGTCACAGCATTGTTACTGTATGTGCTTTACTGAACAGAGGCTTGTGTGCCGCATGTACAGGTGTAGTGACGGGGAATTGCAGGACAGGAGTAGTGTCCCCTTTAAGAATCTGGACCATGATGCCTCTGGGTTTGCAGCAGAAAAAAGGAGGAGACGGCCCTGAAAAAGTTGGGGTAACTGGGCACGCTCTCCACTCTGAGGCCTACCACCCACAGCCGTCCAGTCCGGCGTGCGGGCAGCCTGGGAGCGCAACAGCACAGAGTTTATCATTAAGTCTCAGTTGGGGGAGCCTCTTCCGCCAGTGTTCCAATGGGGTGGATGTCAGCCTCTGTCATCTGGACTAGACCAGAGTACCTGTGGGGATATTGGCTGTCCAGAGGTCGCGCCCATTAGCTCCAACCGTTCCTGGATCACGCAAGTAGCGGCCACTGCTGGCCTTGTTATCCCTGGCCATACGTGGGGGCAATCATTTGAACTATCCGGTCCCTCCTAGTAAGCGGGCCCCTTTAATTTAGTTTGGACTAATATTGTTGACATAGAGCTTGCTGTAAGGGGAATGCCTATTCTGAGACCCCCTTGGGCCTCAACATAAAAGTTTTTGTTGAGCAGAAGCCGCCTCTTGTCTTGTTGATTCCTTGATTTTTTACAAAGGTATTTTTCACTTTATAGTAGGGAATGATTACGTTTCACGTTGTTTTTTTTTTGTGACGTCTTAAGCTAGCCATACACGTGTCGGAATTCATGGCCAATTGATCACTCACCCAATTGATTCCGGCGATCTCAGCGGGAATGGGAGCTGCAATCAATCAGCCACTTAGGAGGATCCAATCGCTGCATACCACCTTGTCCGAGTGATCGCGTCCAATTGATCGGGGGCTCACAATTGGATCCGACAGAGAACCAACATGTTGGTTCTCTGTCGGATCCAATTCTGAGCCCCCGATCAATTGGACGCGATCACTCGGACAAGGTGGTATGCAGCGATCGGATCCTCTTAAGTGGCTGATTGATTGCAGCTCCCATTCCCGCTGAGATCGCCGGAATTAATTGGGTGAGTGATCAATTGGCCATGGAATCCGACACGTGTATGTCTAGCTTTCAGGCTGCCATACATGGGTCGATGCCTGTGAGACGGATCAGCCTTTGAGTTCAGCGTGATGAAATCATCACGCTGAGCCCAATATCGGAGGAGCTGGAGGAGCAGCACTGCTGTGTCATCCAGCTCAGTAGATATCGACTGTGATTTACGGTCATGTCTGACATGTACGAATGGGATTGATTGAAAACAGGGATGGCCACATTAGCTATGTGCCAGATAGATGTCGTGAGCGCGCACGGCGCTCAAAGCGGCCATCGATCTAGCCCATATCTATGCGTGTGTATAGGCATCTTTTGTCTCCCTAGGGTGATCTTTCATTTCTTGTCATGTAGACACAACAAGAAGTCAGGAGAAATTTTTACAAATTAAGGAAAACCTCCACTTTCAGATCCAGTGTCAGTGATCATAAGGTCGATCAGCAAACACTCCAAAAGCAGTGGTTCTAAACCTCTTTAGATCCGCAACCTGGGACCTGACATCACAAAGTGTCACTTCCTGAATTTGAAATGCGGAAGTGCCGGTGGAGTGTCACTTCTGCGTTCCAAATACAGGAAACAGCGTCACAATCTGGTCAGTTTGATGTCCCTTCCCTCCCATTTTCCCATTTGCACAAGCGGGGTGGGAAGATAGGAGGGAGTTGCTTGTAAGCAGCTGCTCTGATGCTTTCATTGATTGCAACAGCCCCTGGTCTTTCGACTCACCGGTTGAGAACTGCTGCCCTCACTTTTGGGTCTCCTGTATGCATATTCTTTAGATTCTCTCATTTTCTGATGACCACTGACACCAGGACAGCATCAGAAGGGAAGTAAAGAATTTTAAAGCTGTTCTTAGAATACGAGATGAAGGGACAACTTTTGAGGAGGCACCTTTGTTAGAAGGATTGTTGCATTTGTAGTTAAATATTCTGAAAAATATACATCCTCTTCCAATGCTGCTTATTTTATTTCTAAATATATAAGGTAAAAAATATCGCTTAGTATATAGCTTTCCTGAGCATTGCCGTGTTTTCTTGTAGATGGGGGGACTTTCTGGAAGGAGGAGGAAAATCTTTCCAGCACACCGCTTCCAACGACTGAAAATGTCAGGATTGTTCTGTATTCATCATCTGATGTTCCAGTAAGTTTAAGGCAGGGGCGGGCAAACTTGACTCGTGGGCCACGTTGACTTCTTAAATTTGATAAAGGGGCTTTGTTGCATAAAGACAGGGCAACAATGTACAGAGTCACTAGGCAAAAAGAGTCCTCCACACATTTCACTACCAAGAGCTAACACATAGGGATGATCAATAAGGTCTTCAAGAGCTTAACATGTTCATTGGGGAGGACAGGTTGACTGAAGACCATGTGCTTTGCATCCCTGACGTTTTTTAACCCCCTGGGTGTAACAGGCTTTTCGCGCCATTTTTTATGGAACGAAAAGCTGCTGCCCGGGCAATCACGGCGCCCGCAAGAGGCCAGAAAGGCTCTGTGTGCCTACAGCTTTGCAGAGCCAGTACGGGCGCAGTTTGATCGTGAATCAAACTGTGCCCATGCTGGGATCGGGTGCAGGCACACGGAGAGCTGGCATTTGTGCCCGATCCCGGCACGGGCGCAGTTTAATTGACGATCAAACTGCGCCCGTACTGGCTTTGGACATAATACCAAGGAGGTTAATAATGTTGATAAACCTTACTTGCTACTTGCTTACTTGCTACTGGAACAAGGATCGGAAAAACCCGACATACCCCTGGAAAGCTGCAGCTATTCTTTATTTCAGGGTTCCGGAACCCGGAAGAACAGATGGGCCATAGACCTCCATTATAATGAAGGGGCATCGGTTTCCCAGCCAATGATATGAACAGGGGGTGGGGGAGAGAAGGAAATTCAAGCAGAGTGGTCTGTACTCTGCTGCGATTGCCCGACCGCTGACCGCTAGGGAGGTTAAAAAAAACTGCGACTTTTGTTTTGTTACCGCTTCACTTGAATGCAACAATTATAAGTGCTTGCTTTTTACTGAAGTCTACAGTCTGTATGATCAAAGTCATTTTTCCAGGATGAGGGTAAAAATGAAACGGAGAACTTCTCCCCAGATCTGAACGGAAACATGCAGAACATCCAGCAGTTACAGACGGCACCTCAGGAGCAACGACGGTTGGGTTTGTTGACCAATATATATCGCGTAGCCAAAGAAAAGCTAAGTCCAAAGCCCATAAGGAAAACGGTGAAAAAAGAAATACAAACTCCTGAAATCCCGATGGAGTAAACGATGGAAATTGCTAAACCACCTTTTGTATTGTGCTGCCTATTATGTTTTTATATGTTTGTTTATTCCTTTTTGTAAGGAAAGCTTGCAGTGTTGGTTGTAGTGATGGTAGTAGACCTCACTGAGCACTGTATGCAAGTAAATAAATAAAATCTGTACATTGGCTACGTAGGTGCATCTGTATTTTCTTTGTCCCTTGTTAGTTAGAAAAGTATTTTTCTCATTACGCTTTGTTTTACTGTGGTGTCTTGGAGGTGCATTGTAGTACCACAAATTACACGACCAGATTCTGTTCACAAATCTAGCACGGTTCACACTTTTGTAAACTGAATGTCCACGCAGCTGGTAGTGGCTATTTACAGTTTATTGAAGGGCTATGCACAGCATCACCAACTCCTGAGGGCAGAGATGGGGATCAAGTGTAGGGAATAAACATTGCAGAACGTTGCTACCAGCTGCTGAGACAGGTTGACACAGATGCTGTAGGCTCTCAACGAAGATGAGAATAAGCACCATAGTACGATAGTGGAATCGATCATGTTTAAATTGATCATACTGTGTGGTGGCACAACACTATTGAATCTAAGAACCATCGTGCAAAATTCAGTGTATGGCTAGCTTTAAATGGTACAATGTCACTGTTGCATTACACTACACCGACAGGAATATCTTTAACAGTGTCAAGATTCATATTTTTCAAAGCAGTCTGTAAAATAAGCCTGTGGCTCTCTTTTACCTTTTGGAAGATTGATGAATGTATCCAGCAACATACCAATAACCAGTCAGATGAGATTAGAAGAATGTATCCACCAACCGACCAATAACCATTCAGATGAGGTTAGAAGAATGTATCCAGCAACTGACCAATAACCATTCAGATGAGGTTAGAAGAATGTATCCAACAACTGACTTATAACCATTCAGATAAGGTTAGAAAAATGTATCCACCAATTGACCAATAACCATTCAGATAAGTTAGAAGAATGGATCCACCAATTAACCAATAACCATTCAGATGAGGTTAGAAGAATGAATCCAGCAACTGACCAATAACCAGAGAAGGTTAGTATATTATTTGAGATATGAGATGGTAGAGATCATCCAAATGGGGATTAAACTACAGTCTGGGGTAGTCCAATTTGAATACCATAAGGACCTGTGGGCATGGGCTTTTATTTCCTTCACATTAGATTCCCATAATAGTCTTGAAGCAAGTCAGAAGGACATTAACTGCAGGTCAAAGACACCTCCAGAGTATTTCAAACTGAAGCCATCTACACAAGCTAAGACCACTGACAAATAAGGTTAGATGCATGTATCCAGCAACTGAAATCATATAACTCCTCCACATCCAGTGCTTAACACATATCCTGGTACTGATTGGTCACAACAGACCACCAATGAAGAGCTGTAAATGGCTAGTATGTACTGTACTTCACTCAGTATCTGAGGAGGTCAGGAGATGGAAGAGAGTATCCCAGAGGGTATTAAACTTAAGACTGGGGCAGTCCAACTATAACACCATAAGTACCTGTGGAGGTGGACTTTTATTTACTTCAGATCAGATTCCCATAATAGTCTTGAAGCAAGTCAGAAGGAGGTTAAATGCAGGTGAAAGACGCCTCCAGAGTATTTCAAACTGATGCCATTGACACAAGCCACTGACAAATGCCCATATTGTATTTTTTGTAACATAGACTGAGGCCCACCATATACCTTTCAAACTCTATGTTAGATCCAATCTCTTGCCCATGTTTTGAATGATCCAGAAAAGAATCTAGCAGCCCGAGGAGACGTTACCATAGTGTTGCACTGTTATTTCTAAAAAGGTTTTTTTAAATAACCTTTTCGTTTACAGGAAATAGATAGTGAAGAGTCCTCTCGCTCTCTTGGGAGGCCATGGCAATGTATCGAGATTGTAACCAACCAGATCCCAATTTACTTTGGGCACAGTGAGGAAGGCATTCCGAGGGCTCCCAGTAACATGGACCGGAACGGCGGCTGTGACAAAGGGAACAGGACTGGAGGGGGTTGTGACACAGTTGGAATTCATTGCACAAATATTGTACCGCCAGATAGTGACGTGTATGGTGCTCTAAAGGATAAAAAAGATTACCAAATGGTAACCCATTGGAGCCCCATTGATGGCTACCCAAAATTTGGTCCTAACATGACATAGCAGTAATTTAGGTGAACAAATTAGCCATTGGCACCTCTGTGAACATATTTTTGATTTCCTGCGCTTCCTAAGAGGCGCTTTTCACTTTATGGTAACCTGACCATATCTGCCAGCAATG
The DNA here is from genome assembly GCA_036250615.1 of Ptychadena robeensis. Taxonomy (NCBI): domain Eukaryota; kingdom Metazoa; phylum Chordata; class Amphibia; order Anura; family Ptychadenidae; genus Ptychadena; species Ptychadena robeensis. The sequence goes on from CM070038.1 coordinate 97,403,652, forward strand.
ACTCGAGAATTACAGCATGTTCATTGATAATAAAACTGATTTATCACTTAATGAAAAGTGAAGCAAATTGCTTGGCCAGGAAGGATGATTCAAACATTACTCCGCCATCCAGTATTTACCTTTCTTTCTATAGGATTGGAACAAAAAGCGCTGAAGCCAGCGAAACGGGGAGGAAGAGGATTAACCCCTGCTGCCCATAACTCACCTACGTTAGTGAAACATAACGTTCTGAACGAACTATTAATCAATGGTAGAACGAGGGGAGGGCGGTGGGGCCTTGCAAATGAATTACTATCACAAAGTGATTCATATCTGTGTTCAGATCTGCAGATTACAGTGTAAAAACCTTTAATTAATTACTAGATATTGATTGCCCAGGTATAATGCTTTAGTGTTTTAAGTCAGATAATAGCAGATATGAATCTACCTCCGCGCCGTACGAGATGATGTCTCCAGGAATAACATTTTCACGCCTGTCAGTTGAATCAGATTTAAAGTTTGATGGGCAACAATCTTTACACAATGCCAGTTCGCTTGTTTCTGCATGCCATCTCATACGGTGGAATTGTAACGCCTAGAATATGTTTACCATGGAAAGAGTGCTTGCAATGATAACATTGTTTATAATGTTTATAGATGTAACTATAAAAACAGCTTCAGTAATACAGTCATCCATCAAAGTGAGACTTGGCCAAGATCAAATATATTGTTAGGCCCTGATCCCAAGTCAATGCAGCCCAGATATCAATCCCCCAATCTTCACTGCATTCTTACCCTATAGACCAGTGGTTCCCAAACTGGGGAGCGGGCCCCCCTGGGGGGGGGGGGCACAAAGGTGTTCCAGGGGGCCCCATCCTTGTTCTTAACAAGGTTGGGGGGTGGTTAATAATGTTGCTAAATAGAAAAGGGCCCTGCAAGGAAAGTTTGGGAACCACTACTATAGACAAGCCTTCAAATAGAAACAAGGACAAGAGGTGTACAGCCCAGTGATCGCAAACCTAAGGCACGCGTGGTAGAGGTGGCACTTGGAGACCTCTCTGTGGGCACACGAGCTGTCGGCCATCACAGAGGAACGAACTGCAGCCTATTGGCTTTAAATGCTGTCAGTTCTCCTCCCCTCTATTCTGATTGCACACAGCTCCCCATACTCTCTCCTATTCAATCCTATAAGAAGGTAGAGTGTGTGTTAACATGTTTTGTGTGTGTATATGAGTTGTGTAACTCAGGTTAAATTGCCATGCCTGCACTTTGAGATAAATTAGTGAGGTTTGGGTTTCAGTTTGGGCACTCGTTCTCTGAAAGGTTCGCCATTACTGGCCTAGTGCAACAAAGTTACGCACTGCAAATAATAAGTTAAAAGCTAAAATACAATAAAGGTTGTACAGCACAAGCTCAGCAGGTGATGATCACCTACAAGGCAATGTGTGCTCAGCCATGGGGATACCAGGATGGCGTCACTTCCTGGTAACGGGTGCTGTAGGGTTCAGTAGGATTAATGTGACGCGTTTCAGGTGGC
>CM070038.1:97447121-97458562 GCA_036250615.1 Ptychadena robeensis
ATTACTATGTATTCTATCAGGGAGGACCCGGCACTACATAGCAGTGATATATACCTTCAATTTACTATGTATTCTATCAGGGAGGAGCCGGCACTACATAGCAGTGATATTTACCTTCCAATCACTATGTATTCTATCAGTGAGGATAATTGTATGGAGTGATCTAAAGGTGTATGGGTTGCTTAAATGATGAATGTAAAAAATCAGTGGCACACTGTGTACCATGCGTTAATGCTAGCTGCGATGTGTTGCAGTGCTGTACCCAGCGCAGTTTCTAGCCTTTTGGGGTCCCTATGCAAGTTCTTATCGACGGGGGCAGTGGGGGTGCTACCGGTGGAGCTGCCAACCGGGGGTGCGCTGGGGGGTGACTTCTCTTAGTAGAGAGAAGGGAGGAGCATGTCTGTACACACCTCTCCTCCTTCCTCTTCTTCTTTCCTTCTTTTCCTTCCCTATGCGCACTCATATTCACCATAGCAGGAAAATGGCCCTGGCTGAACCGCACCACAGCTGCAGCACGACTAGTGTGAAAGGGCCATTAAAGTCGACAGACGTTTAGGGTGTAGGGATGGCAAGTTCTCCTATAAAAAACTGTCCTGGAGAAGTTGCGGAGAACCACATGGTCAATTTGATGACCTGACTGGGTGGCTTTTCCATGATTTCCTGATATTCCCTGCTTTCTTTGTAGGCTATAACAAAGTTAGCCAATCAGAGCATTTCTAATTGATCAGGTGATTAAATCGTTCATGTGTTCCTCCATGAGCTCTCTTCTGGTAGAATCTACGGATTCTACAATTAATATCATTGGTTGATCAAATTTAAGCTGGCCATACACCTTTAGATCTCTCTGTCAGATATCCTTGAGATCTACCAAAAACTACATAGTGCCGGGTCCTCTGCGATTGAACACAGGTAGACTTGATTGGTTAGAAAGTCCCTCATATTACATGGTTTTGGTAAAACAAAAGGAGATCTAAAGGAAATCTGACAGAGAAATCTAAAGGTTTATGGGGACCCTTACTAAAGTCAAAATTTAGGGGTAATTTCTTTACAATTATTAAAAATTTCAGAACAATTTTCATTAAAAAAAAATGATCATTGAAAAAATCAACATTGCTCCCCCTCCAAAAAGATTACATGATTATTTTAGCCCCCCATAAGATTTTCGGTCGATCGACCGCTGTGCACACTCGGTGGAAACATTGGGTGGAAATCTACCTCTTAAAGTGGTAATTTGGGGTGAAATCAGCTGCCAAATCGTCGACATGTTGGTAATTCTATGGCAATGTAATTACTTTGGATAGGGACCAGCCATGACGTCATCACGTGGGGTCGATCTCCCAAAAATCTAAATGTGTATGGGGGGCTTCAGGAATAGTTCAAAGAAAAAAACGAGTTAAATTACTGGACTCTCAAAATACTCGTCACTACTTTCTAAAAATAATTTACAGTTCAGGAGAATGGTGTTACTACAATTTTACAGGACCCTCCAAGTGTACATTACAATGTACAGGAGCGTCATCTGCCCGTTATATTTTACAGGAGTGTCACCGATCTTCTTGACGTCATGGCGCTCCTATACATTTCGTTCACAGGAGACGGCTCAGCCGAGGAAGCCGAGGGGCTTTATGTGAGCGGAGGACAATGGCCGTGTCGCCGTGAATGGCTCTCTGTTGTGTGTTTCCTCTGTTGTGTGTTGTCTATTGGAGGCTCTTGTGTTTAATGAGGTGTCTTGAAGTTGTAGCTGAAATAGAAGGCGGGGTGGATTGGCTGACCCATGGCTTTCCCTGTCTGTTTCTGCTTTCATCTTGAAATTTTATGAGCTCGCTCAACAGCCTCCGAGTTCGGACCTACCACAGCAGCCGTGAGTCCTGACACTGAATGCTGCTGGTATTCGTTTGCAGTTTAGAGGGGTCACACTGCTGCGGACCTACCGACATGATCTAAATGGCTGGAGTCAGCATGGCCTGCTCCTGTTCACCACCGCGCCAGTAACAATACACAGCATTCCCATACAACAGTGGTGGGTAACTGAGTTGATATGGAGGGTCACAAGTGCGGCCCTCTGCATCACTTAAGGGCCGCACATAACATTTTCAATCTATACTAACTTGTATAAGAATTTGTTATGTAGAAATGACAACAGGCGGAGCTAGAGGACATTATTTTTCATTTTTTAAATAACAAAATCTGTTTTAAATTATACTTCAAGCATAAAGGCCCCCATACACGGGTCGGATTCCGGCCGGATTCCGGGCCGATCGATTCCGGGCGCGTGCACGCGAAACGATCGTGCCGGAATCATGTGCAGCCCACCTTGTCCGATCGATCACGTCCGATTGATCAGGGGCTCAGAATCGGATCCGACAGAGAACCAACATGTTGGTCTTTTTGATCCGATTCTGCACAGATCAGGGGGAGTTGCCATTTGTGAGGTGGAGTCGGAGATGGAATCGGACACGGAATCGTCCCGGAATCCGTTGGACAAGGTGGTATGCAGCGATCGGATACTCTTAATTGGCCGATCGGATAGGTGATCGAGCGGCCATGGAATCCGAACTTGTATGGCTAGCTTTAGGAAACACGTAGTATGGTAATACACATGCACAATTGTGTCATGTATACCATCAAAGCCATTGATTATATCGATCGGGCACAAACCCTTCGATTTGGCAGACAGGGGAGTTCCTGTGCATTAATAGATAGGTTTCCAGGGCCTCAAGTGAAAGACTGAGGGGGGTCGCCAAAGAACACCCAAAGGGCCGCATGTGGCCTCCGGGGGGCAGGTTGGGCACCTGGGTCATACAAGCATAACTGTTGATCGCGAATATTCCAATCACAAATTTGTATTGTGAATCAGCATTTCGAGAATTCTCAAAGATCACGTATATAGCGATATATCTTCATAAGATCACAAATACTCTAGATTTTATATTGTTGACTGGAGGTCACGAATTCTCGAATTTTCTGCGAATATTAGGTAAAAAAATGTGTGATATATATTGCCTATGCTACTCATCAGTAACAAAGATCTAATACTGGTGCGGCCCTATGGGGGGGGGCGTTGTTAATGGGGGGGGGGGGTGTTGTTGTGAGTTACACAGGTAAACACATACATTTTTTTTTACAAATTTGTCAACTTTGTTCAATGATTACATGCAAATCATTTAGATCAGGATATTCCTGCATATATTATAGAAGTCAGCGCAGAGACCATAGGCATTTTTTGGAAGGAAATACCATTCTACCACCATGCTTCACAATTGGTATGAGGTTCTTCTCCTGAAATATATATAAATATTTACTAAAGCAGCGCACAAACTCACTGATTTGCACTGTTTCGGTGGCTCCGATCTTCTGAACTGGCTTCTGTAAGGAAGCCGAGCGCCCCCCCCCCCCCCCCCCCCCCCCCCCCCCTGGAGTGGCGTGATGACGTGACATCGGGGCAGCGGCTGATTCAAAAGTAAACCACATGAAAACTGTTTTCTATGGAAATTCCCCAGATATGCCCCTTTGAAGTTAACCCTCTCTCCTCTGGTGTGATGTCACCAGGTCCATCACACCAGGGGAGAGAGGATGCCAAAGGGAATTGTACTGGATACAGTGATAACCAATGCAATTCAAAGTAAAAACAAAACACATTTCCAATTGAATAAAAGTTTTATTATAACCAAAAAACAAATATAAATAGAGGTTTTATCATTTAAATGATACCTTTTAATCATTTCTTTTTTACATAATTGTTTAAAACATTATTATATTCAGGATTTCTACTAGACCCTTGTTTTATATTTTGAAAAGTTACAGGCCTACAACATGAACAAAATTCCATTTAAGGCTATAGTGCACTTTTGGTACAGAAATCTGTATCTCACAAGAGCGCTAGGGAGTTTAAAAGACACCTATTGCCTTCCCCATCTACAGTAAACTGACACTGTCAGGATTTGGACACTTGTGTCAACCTAAAGAGGAATGCATATAGCCACCAGTCCCCATTCTGGGTGTGTTTATCAACAGCAGCAAAAGTAGCCCCCCAAAATACCATTCCACCACCATGCTTCACAATTTGTATGAGGTTCTTCTCCTGAAATACATATATACTGACAATGGTAACACAACTTTATCTTGTCATTTATGTACAGGAGCCAAACAAAGGGAAATATATTTACTAGAGATGGCAATTTAAGGCTAATTTAAAAATTGATGAGTCGACATTTCACATTAAAAAATTCCAAGTTGAAATTTCGACTTTGACGAATAATTTGCAGTTGAAAATTTGCCTGAAAAATCTAAATATCACAATTTATTTGACATTCTATCGGGTGTATTTTTTTGCCTCACAAGGTTGTTGTTTACATAAATATGATTTACCTAATGAATGGCACAGATTAGTTTTATATTTGACATTTAAGGTCAAATTTTGCTGTTTTGAGCTTCAAAGTTTAAGCTAAACTTAAGTTTGTATTCATATGAAAAGATTCATCATTATATCCGATGAGAAGGAAACACTTTTTAAATTTTATCAATTAATTTGAATGTGGGTCCTTGACTTTGTCCAAGTTTTAGTTTGGCCCATTCTGTGTATATGAGTTTGACACTCCTGTTCTACAGGGAGGAATCATAAGCTCGGCATTGTGAGGGATGGGGTCCAGGCCTTAGACAACTATAGTTACTGGAAGAGGCTTCCTGAGCAGGAGCCAGAAGTCATGGCATTCCTCACTGTTCTCCTTGCTGGTAGACATTTTATTAATAAATATCAATGTGGGTCCATTGCTTTGTCCAAGTTTTTTTTTATTTTGGCCCATTCTGTGTATTGTTTGACATACGGTACCTGTTCTACAGGGAGGAACCATAAACTCTGCATTGTGAGGGATGAGGTCCAAGCCTTAGAGCACTATGGGTACTGGTAGAGGCTTCCTGAGCAGGAGCCAGAAGGCAGGGCTTCCCTCACTGTTCTCCTTGCTGGTAGACATTTTATAAATATTTGTCCAGGTTTTATTTTGGCCCATTCTGTGTATTTGAGTTTGACATATGGGTACTCGTAGAGGCTTCCTGAGCAGGAGCCAGAAGGCAGGGCTTCCCTCACTGTTCTCCTTGCTTGTAGACATTTTATAAATATTTGTCCAGGTTTTAATTTTGGCCCATTCTGTGTATTTGAGTTTGACGCCCCTGTTCTACAGGGAGGAACCATAAACTTTGCATGGAGTGGGATGAGGTACAGGCCTTAGACCATTATGGGTACTGGAAGAGGCTTCCTGAGCAGGAGCCAGAAGGCAGAACTTCCCTCACTGTTTTCCTTGCTGGAGGCTCCAACCTGAGGAAGCAAAGCCCTGCCTCTAACAAAATTGCATTTGAGCACTTGCCTAAAGCCCAATTATGCTCTTCATTATGATATATATTATAATATTTTTTATTTTGGCCATGTGTATTTGAGTTTGACATCCCCGTTCTACAGGGAGGCACTATAAGCTCTGCATGGTGTGGGATGAGGTCCAAGCCTTAAGGTAGCCATACACGGGTCGATTTCCCACACGATTCCTGGCCGATCGATCACCAGGCGCGTGCACGCCAATCGATCGTCGAGGAATCGAGTGCAGCCCACCTTGACCGATCGACCCCGCCCGCTCGACTTGGCCCCCAAATCGGATCTGCCAGAGAACCAACCTGTTGGTCTTTTCTGATCTGATCTCTTCTGAACAGAATCGTCCAGGAATCAGTGGCCTAAGGTGGTAGGAACAGACTTGATTGGGCGATCGATCGACGCCTGTGGCTTCACCGGAATCGATCGGATGGGCGATCGCTCACGAGTCGACACATGTATGGCTAGCTTTAGACGACTATAGTTACTGGAAGAGGCTTCCTGAGCAGGAGCCAGAAGGCAGGACTTCCCTCTCTGTTCTCTTTGCTTGTAGACATTTTATCAATATATATCAATGTGGGCCCTTGACTTTGTACAAGTTTTTTTAATTTTGGCCCATTCTGTGTATGTTAGTTAAACACTCCTGTTCTACAGGGAGAAGCCATAAACTCTGCATGTTGTGGGATGAGGTCCAAGTCTTAAGCTAGCCATACACGGCACGGATTCCCTGGCTGATCGATTCAGCACCCGATGGATTCCGGCGATTCCGCCGGCAACCACAGGTGAGAACGATTAGCCAATTAGGGAATCCAATCGTGGCAGCCCACCTTGTACGGCCGGATCCGGGAGGGATCCGTGTCCGATGGCTCGCCTCCCGGACCGCAACGCCCCCTGATCAGAGCAGAATCGGACCGAAAAGACCAACAGGTTGGTTCTTCCTCGGATCCAATTCTGTGCCCCTGATCCATCGGATGCGATCGGACGGGCAAGGTTGGCTGCAGGGGATTCCGGCACGATGGATCCGCGTGCACGCGCCCGGAATCCATCGTGCCAGAATCCGGCACGAATCCGTGCCGTGTATGGCAGCCTTTAGACCACTATGGTCACTGGAAAAGGCTTCCTGGGCAGAAGCCAGCAGGCAGGGCTTCCCTCACTGTTCTCCTTGCCTGTAGACATTTTATCAATATATATCAATGTGGGCCCTTGACTTTGTCCAAATTTTTCATTATGGCCCATTCTATGTATTTGAGTTTGACACGCCTTTTCTACAGGGAGAAACCATAAGCTCATAAGCATTGTGAGGGATAAGGTCCAAGCCTTAGACAACTTTAGTTACTGGAAGAGGCTTCCTGAGCAGGAGCCAGAAGTCATTGCTTCCCTCACTGGTCTCCTTGCTTGTAGACATTTTATTAATAAATATCAATTTGGGCCCTTGACTTTGTCCAAATTGTGTGGACAATTGTGTGTATTTGAGTTTGACACCACTGTTCTACAGGGAGAAACCATAAACTCTGCATGGTGTGGGATGAGGTCCAAGCCTCAGACCCTTATGGGTACTGGAAGAGGCTTCCTGAGCAAGAGCTAGAAGGCGGGACTTCTCTCACTGTTCTCCTTGCTGGAGGCTCCAACCTGAGGAAGCCCTGCCTCTAACAAAATTGCATTTGTGCACTTGCCTAAAGCCCACCATACGCTCATTTTCCCTGAACAGCAGTTTTGAACTGATTGCAATTGGAGTTATCTAGTTACATCGATGTAAGGGATTCTTCCAGCAATACTTTGTAGACTATCTGTATTCTGTTTATTGAAGAGGTTGAGTCGGTTTTCAGCCCCAATCAACAGAAACCTGCTCAGATTTATGGGATTTGTGTCCTGCTCTGTATCAAGTGCCCCCTGAATGATGAGATTCCGCAGTAAGAGATGAACAGGCCTTGTCCACTCACACTTATTAATCACTGTATTAAACCTCCGCAGGATCCATTTACTTGTTCTGTCACTTCATAATGAGCTAAGTCACTTGAGGAGCCTAAACAAACATTTTCTTGAAGCAGACAAAGGCTGTGAACCCTCCAGAGCATGGACAATGTCTATGGCCAAGCAGAGAAGAGAGGGGGGCTGGGCCGAGAGCCAATTCTTTGAGTGCGGACGTCCCAGGCAAATGGACAACTGTGACATTCAGGGCTCAATGGTTTTGCTTAGCAACATTGGTAAGAGAGCAAGAAAAACATTTTCGCACAAGCTACTGATAGGATCAGGTTGTCACAGGCATTTGCTGGCCTCCGAGCAGAGCAGGGCCCACACCGTAAGGCGACCATGGGTGGACTGATCTTTTTTTATTGTGCCTTGTGGGATCCTTGCATACCAGGCCTTCATGAACAATGCGTGTTATTCCTCTTCATGTAGCTCCCAGTTGTCTTGCAGTTCGTAGTTTGACCCTAAATCTACTTTTTTTCTGCAGTATTAAAATAAATAAACTTTTCATTTGCTACAGTCTATTAGGTGAGCATGCTAATGTAATGTTTACCTTAGAGCTCAACTGCATGTTAGGAAACCCACCCAATTTCTCAATGATGACCTTACTACCTATGTACCTATGTACTGTGACAGACTGGTCATCTATCACTGTGTGAATGGACCATTAGGTGTTGTCCTGGAAGGAGTCTGGGAATAATTTGCCCAGCATCGTTAGTTTGCTATTTTTGTTTTGTTTTTTTTAAAGGGCACACAGACTCTGGGATAGGAAGGATGAAACTGGATGGGCCTTCCTATTCCCCCAGTGTACACTGAAACAGTTAACACCTGGTTGCAGGTGATTGGAGCTGGATGTGACTTCAAATAGCTGCAGAGTCCAGTGTGTCAGGGTTCAGGCCAAGTAGGAGACGTGGGCTTCTGAGAGTAGACAGGGGCACACAAAGAGTGTGGGGCCCAGACCTGTGGCTACTGGAGCCGTGGAAACAGGGGGCTTATAGAGAGTGTGAGGCCCAGTCCTGCTCCTGCTGGGAAGCTGAGCCCAGGACAAACGATTATGTTGGACGGTGCAAAGCCAAGAGACTTAGCATTTTCAAGGACATTTTGTTTGGATTTACATTAATTACTGTGAGGGTGACTTTCTGTTTGGGCTGTTGCAAATAATCACAGACAGGAGCCCTTAAAAAGATCACAATAGTGTGGACTGATGGTTTGAGAGCACCCATTTGAGGTGAACCCCAACAGTACACCTATACCTTTATTAGGTCTTGTCCCCATAGACGTGTTTTTAACCTCCCTAGCCCTAGCGATTGCAGCAAAGTACACTGTACTCTGTTTGTTTTTCCCGCACTCCCTCTTCCCGTTTACACATGTGGACTGGGAAACTGACGCCACTACATTATAATGGAGGTCTATGGCTCGCCCCCCCCCCCCCCAACCACTTCGCCATCACCAATGATGCAGAAGGGGCCGTGCCGAAACCAATCGGCAGGTTCACCGCGATAGAGGATTGCTGCAGTCTTGCCGAGGATATGTAAAGGCCCCCCCACATGTAACGAGCCAGAGCTGATAGACAAGCGACAGAGTGCAACGTGATGACGTCATCATGCTGCACCCGTCGCTCAGAGTATCGGCGGGCACCCTTTGAGTGCCGGCTGTTACTACTGGCATCGGCCAGAGATTTCCGGACAGAGATTTCCGGACATGTCAGTTCTCTGGTCGTCTTAACTTTGGGGTGACAGGCAGATGCCCCCCTGTGGGCATCCAGGACCCGATTAGCTGCGGCTCGCTACGTGTATAGGGGCCTTAAGTTTATATGAACCCAGCTCAGCCAGAGTTTTGTAAGGAGCTGGGCTCATCTCAAACATTAGGGGGGTTAAAGCATTATTAGGATGAGATGTGAGGAACATTAAAAATAAAAGGCTAGGTTATATAGTTCCCCACCCATGCTTTTAAAAAAACACTAGGGGTACGCTTTTATTGCATCCAAATACGTTTTAATGGACGTATGAATGCATCTGTAGCATTGTGCTGGGTCTCTGACAGCACATTTTCAAAAACATGGTGCGGTGCGGAATTGGGGGGTGTTACAAGTATTTTCGCTCTGACTTTATAATCTTTAGGTTTGTTCTGGGTCACTGACTACAAAAACACAAAAGCCACAGACTGCCGAGTAAGGAAAGGCAAGGGAATCATCTGATTAGCTGATTGGATGGATCTTCACTAAAACGATGGTTGGGGTCATTTGATTATATTTAATGTTTCCTTCCTTTCTGGAAGAAAACAGGATCAACCAATAAGAGAAGAAGTAACTAATCAGTAACTTTTTCCTATCGATCCCACTTGAAAAAGGCGGATCGTATTGTACGGTAAGGGCTTGTTTCCACTACCGCGGAAGCCCACGGTTGACTACAGGGAGGACGAATCTGCGCCCATGTAGTTAAATGGGCTAGTCCCCAGCCGCAGTCGACCGAGTTTTTGACCGTGGTCTGCGCTATTCCGCGGCCGCCCATCACTGACCGCGGCCGTTGAGGTGAATGGCCCCAGCATAAGATGCGGTTCTTAGCGGAGGCAAATCTAAGCGGCTGCAATTGTGTGGCCGACAGCCACACAAGTGGAAACAAGCCCTAAGATTGTAAGGTGTATGGGGGCCTTAACTCGGCTAGGCCCTGCCCCCTTGCTTGTGCCAGCTCTGCCCGTCATCTGAGAGCTGGGACACAGGCAAGGAGGCAGAACCCAACAGGCAGAGTGCGGGCGGGGTGGGGGTGGTCGAGGGCCTTCAGCAGCCATCCTGTGTCTCTCTCAGCTGCCTATCAGCAGCCTTCATGGTACACAGGACCAGGGTCCCCATCAATGGGAAGTGGTGCACATCGATTCCTGTTCGATCCGCAAGCGAGGGCAGGTGACGTCACCGTGCTGTGATCAATCACGCGCAGAACGTTTATCGACCTGTGTGGCTAGCTTAAGACCTTGACGTATGAAATTAATGTTGAACTGTACTTCAAATGAACCCAGATGGGTTAAAGTGATCAACTGGAACTTTTTCCTTCGAGCACTCTTTTTAGGCATCAGGCCCTAAACCCGGGGGGGCCACCTTGGGAGGTAAACAGCTAGAGAGAGTGCAACCTCCTAACCAATCAGAAGTCATCTTTCTTTGTACCCATTACTGCAAACTAATGGGAGGCGATGTCTGATTTCTACGGGTTACGGCACGCCATCGCTCTCAATAAGCTGGAAAGAGTTAACCAGCGACCCCTTTTCAGACATAATGTGTTCCTTTTTTGAAAAGCTCAGGTCGCCCCCCCCCCCCCTTCCACTCTCAGCTGCCAGAATGAAAAATGATTGTGTCCTGTAACAGCAGGGGGTGTGCGCGAAGAATTCCCAGGCTCCACCAGGCTCCACTGTGAGAAAGGACGGCGGAATTCTGGGAAAGCAGAAAAGTGAGCAAACTTTTGCTGGCTCCCCCACCTGCGCTTGCCATGGGTCGATAAAGAATTTCATTGTGTCCAGTGACTTACACACCTGCCATCAATTTACTAATCGCATTCTTTGTCTGAGCGCTGGAACGGTGCAAGTGGCGTGATCTATCGCCCAAGAATTCCCTCCTGCCCACAACCAGGACCATGCAAATATCAATCAGGCGTTCTTAGATGCTCCCCAGCGCCTTCTGTAAAACCAAAAATAATGAACTTTGTTAGATGACCCCCCCTATTCATGGTATGAATTGTAGTACTGGGGTTCTGGGCTCAATTCCCAGCAAGGGCACTATGAGTATGATGTCTGTAGGTTCTTCCTGTGCTTGGGTGGGTTTGTTTAGATATCCAGCGTTGCCTCCCACAGTGCAAAAAAAAAGATAAAAACTGTTGTCGCTTGGCCGCAAAACGGAAGCGCCCACCTGGACAGATCGACTAGGATCACACCGCAAGTCGGATCACACGGTAATACGATTTGTTGATAGATTCCATCCCTTTGCTTTGGATGGGGCCAGCTGCAGCGTGATGATGTCATCATACTGCAGTCGATCCCTCTTCTATCGAGGGAGAATCTGCTCATCTATGGCTATCTATATACTCAAGTTATTCAGTTTTTCCGCATTTCTTTGGGGGGGGGGGGTTACAAT
>CM070038.1:97473074-97489978 GCA_036250615.1 Ptychadena robeensis
GCTGGTCAGAGTTGATGGGAAGATGGATGGAGCCAAATACAGGTCAATCTTGGAAGAAAAGCTCTTGGGGTCTGCAAAAGACTTGAGACTGGGTCGGAGGTTCACATACCAGCAGGACAACCACCCTAAACATAAAGCCAGGGCAACGATGCAATGGTTTAAAACAAAACATATCAATGTGTTAGAATGGCCCAGTCAAAGTCCAGATCTAAATCCAATCGAGAATCTGTGGCAAGATCTGAAAACTGCTATTCAAACGCTGTTCATCTAATCTGACTGAGCTGGAGCTGTTTTGCAAAGAAGAATGGGCGAGGATTTCAGTTTCTAGATGTGCAAAGCTGGTAGAGACATACCCTAAAAGACTGGCAGCTGGAATTGCAGCAAAAGGTGCTTCTACAAAGTATTATAAGAACAAGGACAGAGGCGCACAACCTGGTACAACAAAGTAAGGTACTGTAAATGGTTAAATAATATGGAATGGAATAAAATAACAACAGACAAGATACTCACATTAAAACAGGTCTCACATTAAAATTGATCTCTCAGGGCCATGTGCTTTCCAGGAAGACCTCGTTTCCTGGTTGGGGATGAGATCCCTTCCTGCTTACAGATGCTGGGGGGTGCAACAGGAACAATGAGACGCGTTTTGAGCAGAGGCTCTTTTTCAACCATAGGGGCAAGAGATGGAAAGAGTGTCTATATATATATATATATATATATACACCTAAGGTGTATGGCTACTTTTAGACATCAAGGTCTCTTTCCCCTAAAGGTAAAGTAAAAATTTTGGTATTTTTGCCCTTTTTGTTGTCTGAACAATCACATGTGAAGTAATAAGCTGTATGTGTTATTAATTAATAAAAAGTTCAAATTTAAAACAATTATGAGAAAATAACTTGGAAATGTTAATGTTGTATTTTCCTTCTCTTGATGCATCTGCTTTTTGAATATATTTTATTCTCAGTCTATGAAACATTTACACATTGTTTTTCTGAGACTTAGAACATAGGCTTTTACATGAACTTACATGGAACTCATGTTTGAGTGGAGCTTTGGCCAATAGCTAAACATACAGATGAAATACATATGTGCAAATTGTTTTACCTGCCAAATTATTCATTAAAAATAACCGCACTTGTGAGTCACACACCACTGCCATATGTAATAGACAAGGTGATCTCACTTATTGATGCAGCTCAACGGTTGCCTATGTTATGTCTACTGCCAGAAATATGTTCAATTGTTAACACTGTGCATGAATAACCCCCCTCAACTAACACCGAGCACATACAATATACAACAATATACACATACAACATAGGTATGACCATGCTACCAGTCAGATGGGAACGATACAGGGCCACCGTCAGAAATTCTACTAGTTCTTCGTGTCCCCCTCAGTAGTCAAACAGTGCTTGTCTCTTGTCAGATTTGACCCTTAAGCCGGCCATAGACGTGCGACCGCCTCATGGCGCCTCATGGTGTTTCTTTTTGTGGCCGATCCTGTTGTAGGCCGTTACAGTGGATAGGGAGTCTCCTACTCCTCCAAGTTATTTGGCTACAATCTGATGGGAATCCCTGCATTAGTGGCACACACTATCAGTTCTGTAGCCGACTCATCACAGTGTGGTGACGTCATCATGCTGTAATGAGTCTGCTACAAGCCGGCAATGGATCAAGACTTCTATGGCCGGCTTTACATATGCCTTCTTTGACATACAACCCCCAGATCTTCAACCCTTAGAAGACCAATCTTTTTTTTATTAGTAATTTACATTCCCAATTTTACACCCCTTATGCTAGCCATACACAACCCGATAAATAGCCCGATCAACCAAGCCTGATCGAAGATTGCCGATAAAAAGATCGGCGTTTTCTCGGATGATCTAACAAAAAATCTCCACATAGAAAAAATGATTTTTGAACGATGTAACAGTTTTGATCGTACATCATAGTCGGAGTTTATCGTCATTTTTGTCGTCCAATCTTTCATTCAATGGGAAGTAATAGTAATATCGGGGATGATCGGTGTTCATTTAGTCGGGCGCTACAAGAAAAGTAGAACGATGTAACTGGACCAATTAAAATTTTCCAACATGTCCGATCATGTGATGCCCGATTTTCTGCTAAATTTTGATCGGGAAAGCTCTGTCGGACCATGTGGGCAAAACCAGATTTATGCCCGATTAACCAAAAACTTCGATCGGGCTTGGTTGATCGGGCTATTTATCGGGCTGTGTATGGCTAGCATAACTGCAACCATTCACAGAAATTAATGTTTCCCTGTGGTCATCCAAGTGACATAAATTGTATACATTGAGCAATAAAAACTGAAACAATTTGTCAATCTAAAAAATGTTCGAGCTTTAATTGCAATTCAATCTGCAATATCAACTTCAGCCACTAAACTAGTGAACACTTGCTGTAAAAGTATAGAGCACATCACCGACTACTTTCTCACACATTGGGGAGCAGAGGGAGGCTGCTGCAGGAGCCAGTGCGCAGGACAGGGAACACAGGAACGGTAGCAGACTGCCGAACCCTGCCTAGATGGTCGGGCCCGGAACGGGAGTGCCCCCTCTCCCCACCTGACAGCCCTGGAAAGATGTACAATCATGTGAATAAGTAAGGACATCCCATGGAAACTGATTTTGTGTTTAAAATATTTAAACAGGCTGTGAACTGTTTTTCAAACGGTCCTTGCAAGATTTCAAGACATCCACAAACTATATTTTCTTTTAACCTTGGCATATTGACACCAGAGGAACACCAGGCGCTCGAAGCTTTAAAACTCCCTAAAACTGGCCATACACCTTTAGATCTCTCTGTCAGATTTCCTTTAGATCTACTTTTGTTTTACCAAACCCATGTAATATGAGGGACTTTCTAAACCATCAAGTCTACCTGTATTCAATCACAGAGGACCCTATACTACATAGATGTTGGTAGATCTAAAGGATATCTGACAGAAGGTAGCCATACACAGGTCGATTTGTCAGCGATCAAATGCCGATTGATTGCTGATCCAATCGTTCCAGGCGATCAAAAATCGGCAATTGATCATATCGGAAATAGATGCAACACAACCTTGGTAATCTGATTTGTGGCTGATTTGGACAGGAGCCGATCTCCAAAATGGCCGATTCCACAAAATCCATCGATCGGAAAGGTTGCTGCATAGGGCTATTGGGGTACATCAATGTACTCCAATTGCCAAACAATCAACTGAAAAACCAACATGTTGGTTCATTGTCCGATCCGATTTTTTGTCGATTTTCTTGGGTCGATTGTTCAGGGTGATCAAAACCCGATTGACTGCCGATCGAACTAGTGAACGCGCGCAGTGATCGATCTGTCAAAAACCGAGTGGAAAATCGACCTGGTATGGCTACCTTAAAGTGGAAAGGGATGAGGAGGGGTACTTACTTTTATACATGTGACAAATCTGCATGTGAATAAGTTATGATTTTGATAAAATAACATGCCAAGTCACAACTAAATACCACCTTTGTCTGCATCTTCTTAGCCCAGCTAGAGTAATGGAAGGCCAGTTCATGTAATAAGCACTACAGGATACTGACGCCACTGTAAATTGATAAGAAATGGGGGGGGGGGGGGGGGTATTGGAACGTTATAATTTTATGGCCTGTTAAATTTCTTAAGATTGTAAAAGTGACAGGTATCCTTTAATGTACCTAAATCCCCTCAGATCCCCTTTCACATCCTCACCGACCCATTCTGACCCAGTTTTGCAAGAGAAATTTCATCTGCACAGTTGGGCTATAAGGACAATGGGGACATATTTTCATCTGACTTAACCCGTTAAATGAGGGTCATCCCTTTGATTTGCGCTCGGCCTCACCAAATTTCGTCAGATGTCATTTCTAATGAATTTTCACCAGTAATGAGCAGAGACCTGTTCGAAGCGGTTATATTGGATTTCGAGATCCCAAGAGTGACTGCTTTCCTAGAGCTTTTCATTAGCAGTTTTGATGCTGACCTCTATTTATTAGATTCACAAGGAAAAAACAGACTCTATTACACCAGAAATTAGATTATTACGGCATTACCCTACGATTAGTGGATGAAGAGGTTCGTCTATCCCATCTCTTGTTGTAATACATCATTTTCAACTTTTCAACTTTTTTAAATTGTAGACTCCCTTTCTGCGTTTTTTTTAATAGTTTGTCACATTTTACTATTTCTTTCTTACAATCACTTTTCTAATACAACACAAACATTAGAACATATAGAAACAAAAAAAACATTAAATATATAATTATAATTCTTCCAATTGCTGTCACTGGTGGGATCCTCTTAGAATTGAGAAAAAAGAATAATGTCAGGACTGCTGACCGGCTGAATGGGACCCTGCAGTTCGGTGGACTTCACATCCGTCGGACCCCCCTACCGCTAAGCGTATTGCTTGACAGGGATCTCGACGGAGACATTCACTTACCTGCTCGCGCGGATGCTGTTGTCTTACATGCCGCAGAGCCGTTCCGCCGATGCAGGGCTGAATGTGTGGAGTACGTTGAGCAGGGCAGCCGTCAGAAATATTGGGCCCCGTACAGAAAAATGTCCGGGCCCATGACAGAAAAAAAATATATTCCACCATACACCCCCAAACCCCCACCCCCCGGCTGTGCACATCGTAAACAGTGGCAGTTCCGGGCTGAGTGAGTAGGAGGATGGTTCTCGATCAGGCAGCACGCGGGGCCCCTACGTGCGACCGTCGGGCCCACCTAGCTGCCAGGGCCCGTGATGGGAGTCCCCTCTGTCCCCCCCTGACAGCGGCCTGCGTTGAGCCTCTGCATCGGCGCGTGTCTGTAAACAGCAATATCTGCCGAGCAGGTAAAGTCTATGTGCTCACCGGGATCCCGCCAAGCCTTGTGGTAGCGGAGAGGTCCTGATGGATGTGGACCCCCCCCCTTAGAGGGGCCTTAACTATAAACTTAAGCTTAGAATAAAATTTATATTCTCAGTAGGCAATATCATAAAATATTTTTAAAAATTTGCCTTAAATTCGCAATAAATTCGTAAATTCTAAAATTCATGATCTCCAGTCATTATTAAATTCATTGCACAAATCGGTTAGTACGCATTTTGAGAACACAATGCAAAGTAGTGCTGAGCGCTGATGTAAAAAATCTTAAATATTCGCAATTACTAATATCTAGCACTATATTCACGATCTTCGCCAATTAAATGAAAATTGTATTGGAATGCCCATTGCAAAAGGCATTGGTTGCATGAGTAAAGAATATGGCGCTATAAGGGTTGTAGGTGCACTCCCACCATTGACACACTCCCATTTTTTTCTTTACATCATAGAACCATTGCATTTGAAGTTAAAAAGATAGCTTATCTATATATATTTTTAATATCTGTATGTTCTCTTGTTGCAAATTGGCGGACAGGTGAGTATCAGCTGATAACTCGGGCAGAACGCCTAGGAGGTTAAGGACCAATTCTTGAATTTTTTCTTGTATAGACTTTATTAGTTTCAGCCGTTCAAGCTACCATTGTTTGTCCCACTCAATGCAAACCTATGTGTCAGTCAATTGTCCATCAATTTCGCGCCCCCCTCCATTTGCAGTCAATGAAGAAAGGAGTTTCTATTGTTTAATTAATATTTCAATCACATGTCGATCAGGAGTACCCTGGTTTTGAATACGTTTTGGAAATCTCATATCTAGTCTCTATGGACACCTTGGGGTGTGTTGTCTATGTTTATATTGTATTTACCCACATGGGTGTCATGTGTAGTAGACCTTTACTGGCCTGGAGGGTAATTGCTAGGCAGGTCATACAGGATGTCTTGCAATTACTTAGCTGAAAAAATATTTGTGTTTTGACAGCCTGATCTTCACAGGAACTTGCCCATTCATCTCTACTCGGTCCGGTGGCCTTGGAAGGAAAAACATTTCTTCTCTCCGGTTGTTTAGGGAAAACCAGTCAATGTTTCGAGAATTCCAATTAAACCTTTTCCCACCAAAGTGGCAAAAGTGAAACGAGTTCAAATGAAATGTTTTGTACTGTAGGTTGAATTCCTCCTTGCTTATTACAACCAGATTAATTTGTTCCCAATAAGTTCCTTTGCCAGATACACAAGCTCTGGGGAGAGTGGGATGTCTGTGCATGGAGGCAGATTCCATGCAGACCTTTAATTAAAATTTATGTTCAGGGAGGGGAGATCGGCGGGGAGGGCTGAGGCTCAGAACGCCTCTGAGAACCAATTACTGCATCCCTTTTTGGCATTTTTAATTGAATATTTGTATTGAAAACAGAAGAAGGAGCCGGAGAGCTGATTAAGAGCTTCGGGGAAACAATGGATTGTAACGTGCTTTTCATTCAGGATTAGGTCTCTTAATTGATCAGAGATCAGAGATTGTGACTCAGATAATTGGGCAAAGAGTTCAGTTCTCAAAACTGGGCAGCAGATCTGTCTCTACATTCCCTCCCATCTTCTGGATGGAAAATATACTCTTCTCCAAAATACAACTTATTTTTTTTTAATAGGATCCTAGGATTAGGGTGGCCATGAACATTCCGTTCAAGTGGTTTGATTGATCTTGGCATTGCCTATGATAACTATGCCATGTAGGGCTTAAGAATCAGTGCCTCCCAAGATGGGTCAAATTTGGGTTGAACCAATGGGTTGCCAGGGTGGCCTGTGGTATGGTGTAACTGGCTGCTCAATTGCTACTAAATAATAATAATTATAGAATAATAGATAGATCATTAATAACCGAAGTATGGTATTGGAAATGTTGTTTAGTTGTTAACATTGTAGCTGTGCTGACTTTTATTTGATAAAACAACCCATCAATTCACCACCCCTCCTAGGAGTGCCAGCATCCCAACATAACATCAATCCAAAACAAAAGCTATTTCCCATCTCTCCAGAGACATGAAAAAGTGGGTTAAGGGACTTTCAAGGCATCAACGTGTAGAAATAATGTGAAAACATGCATTTATTTAATGTACTAATTGTCCATAGACAATACAGATCTTAATCTTAAGGTTTGGCCTGGCTCCGGTTTCACCTCTGGGCCCAAGCGGTAATGCAAACAGCAACTCAGGAAACGCATTGAGATGGTGTGCAGAACTTATGTCATAGGACGATAAGATGACATGCTCATCAACAGTTTGCATTACCATTTGGCCCCAGAGGTGGAACCGGAGTCAGGCCGAACCTTGAGATCTGTATTGACTATGGACAATAAGTACATAAAAAAACCCGCATGTTTTCACATTATTTCTACATGTTGATGCCTTGAAAGTCCCTTAACCCATTTTTTATGTCTCTGGAGAGATGGGAACTAGTTTTTGTTTTGAATTGATTTTATTGTATATGCATTGTTAATTTCAATGGAAGGTCCACTTTGAAAATTGAATTGGAAAATAAACTAGAAGCCTGAAACCTCAAACTCTTGCACACATAACCTCTAAGGACAGCAAGAATATATTACTTTATTTCTTGGGTCTAGATCAGGGGTGTACTTTTTGACTTGTGGGCCACAATAGGTTTTTAAATGTGACATAGGGGCCGGACCAAGAGCCTAATAAGAACAAGGACAGAGGCGCACAACCTAGTACAACAAAGGGTTAAATGATGTGGAGTTGAATAAGATAAAACAAAATGAAAAAATAAAACAAAATGAAACAAAACAACAGACAAGATACTCACATTAAGAAAGGTTTACAAGGATGGATCTCTCAGGGCCATGTGCTTTCCAGGAAGACCTCACTTCCTGGTTGGGAATGAGATCACTTCCTGCTTACAGATGCTGGGGGGCTCAACAGTAACAATGGGACGCGTTTCGAGTGGAGGCTCTTTTTCAACCATGCCGCACCAAGAGCCTGCTAGGGCTCTCTGGCATACCTGGGGCAGTCTTTATCAGTATTATAGCATTGAATAACTTATACTTTCTAATAATGATGCCAAGCATATGTGAAGAAAGGGATGTGCCCTATTGTATTGTTCATTCGAATAAATTTTAAGGTGCCTATAAACAGCATGACAGGCGCTTGACAGATTATCCATTCAAGCGCAGCCTGGTGACATCACGATGACGTCACAGCGTGTGCTGGGTTCCCCAGTGGTTGAATGGGAATCAAGGCGCACCACTTTAGGTGTCTGATTCCCAGTCAATCCTTTGGATCCATTAATTCGATCAGGACTTACAGACATGTCTGTTACCTATTTGACAGACCTGTCTTCGAGCAGGGTCGGTTGATCTACGTATGTATGGGGACCTTAAATGGTTCAAAGAATGTTAGGCTGCATGGTCGGCCCCCATACATTTTCGGTTTTTGCTAAAACTTTGGACAGCCCTAGTGAGGTCTATCCCACTATAAACATAGTGACTACAAAATTGTTGCTACAGATAGTCATTGATAGTCAGCTGGTTATCATAAGCTGTTATTGGATAATATGTAGGTTGCCATTGGGCATATTTGGTTGTTTGTATCCCTTCATTTTACAAAAGAAACACTGTGGGCACTATTCCATCAAAGTAAAGAAATGTGATTTGCAGGAGAATCCTTCCTGCTTGATTGGTCCTTCCCATGTTCATTCCTAGAATAACATCTATTGTTATTCAATAGGATATACACACCTTTCTTTACATGTCCCACAACTGTTTTCAAGTTTCAGTGAATGCCCCCTACTTATATTATCAATAGCTGGAGGCCAATGACATTAGACGGCAAGCTGTAACATGTAACATGGCAAACAATCTCAATCAGACCGTCTACATGATACAGATTGGACTATTGGCCTGAGTCGGAGCAACAAGATCAAAGCTTCCCCCGGGGCATTCCCAGTGTTCTGATTGGTTACTTCTGTAATTGACCACAGCATGTTATGCATACCTATCTGACAACTCTGATATAGGAGGGATATCAAATTGACTGAAGCCATATTGTTCTAATGAAATCACAAGGACTAGAAATATTTTCATTCCAACATGTCTATAGCGAAAAAACATATCTTTGACCCAAACCAGAGAGGCAGACAAAGGTTCTTGAAAATAAAATGAATAAATAATGAAATGTAAAAAGTAAAACATGTAGTAAACCTGCAGTCATGTCTAAATTTCTGCAAGATGCGTTGCACATGTGTTTCGCAAGCGAAAAATTTAAACCAGCCAACGTCTTTCCAGGATGTCTGTTTAAATCTCCACCAAAAAGTTGCAATACAAGTTTGTTCATTTGACAGAGTACATGATGTCATTGGATTCAATTTGAACTTTTTATACTTTAACCTTCTGTGCGTTGCGCACATGGCACGTTTTTTTTTATATTGCCTGCCCGGCCGGGGGTTTAGACCATAAATCCAGTGTCACTGGAGACCCTGGAGTTATGCTGAAAAAAGGCGACGCCGCTCCATTTACATGGAGGTCTATGGCGTCACCTACCCGCCCCCTTTGCATCACCGGTGACGTGATCGGGGGCAGACCTGGAAGCATCGGCACACATGCGAGGGAATCCGGCGGACAGGTGAGTATCTCACTACTTAACTGGAGTTTTATGATGCATAGTTAACTCGGGCCAAACACTCAGGAGGTTAAGGTGAGTTAAGCATATATATAATAGGACAGTGGTTTCCGAACTGGGGGGCAGGTCCCCTTGGGGGGCGCAAAAGTATTCCAGAGGGGCGTGGGAACTCATTCTGTACCTGTGTTTCAATGGGGAGGGGGGATTTAAAATGTTCCTAAATCGAAAAGGGGGGCCCTGCAAGGAAAGTTTGGGAACCACTGGTATAGGATATGTGAAGCACAGTGATGATGTTACTGCTAATATACTGCTGCTCCTAGCTGCCCATACTTTACTTTTTATTTTACATGGTCATGCGCGCACAGGGCTTATTGATACTCTTGGTAAGCAAAAGAGTATTCAATCAGGTCCAATCTCACATGGCTATAGGAGAAAAGTTTAAGAACACACAATGCACCGCGCTTGCAACATTAGAACTAGATCAAAGAAGGTGGTCCGGTCTGATGAATCATTTACTTTTTGATCATGAAGATACTTTATTTTGGGCACTTTCTGAAAAAACCCCAATCCATGGACCTTTACCTATTATTATTATTATTAACATTTATTTATATAGCGCCAGCATATTACGCAGCGCTGTACAATACATTAGAGTGGAGATACAACACAGTATAAGACACAGGAGGAGTAGAGGACCCTGCCCGGACGGGCTTACAATCTAATAGGTTGGGGAACAAGGTATACAATAGGTGGGGGGGGGATGGGACTGGCATGGTGGTGATGTTAGGAAGAAGATGGGTAGGAGAGGTACCTAACTTACCTATTAACTTTCAAGATGTCTGCTTGGTGGCAGATTCCACCGGGCACCTTATGAGGTCTTGTTGGGTCCATGCCTTGATGGGTCACAGCTGTTTTGCTGGCACAAGAGGCACATAAACAATACTGGGCAAGGGGCTAACTGACCAGTACACACGCATCAATTTTAAATTGTAGACTTTATGCAGTAAAGGTCGGTTTACACATGTATTTTTTTCATTTATTCAACAAAGAGCGAAGATTTTTTTGGTTGATTGAACAAAAATCTAGAATGGCCAATTTGTTTGATGGATAAATTTTGTTCAACCTTGAACAAAAAATTGTTCGAAAGGTCATCAAACATTTTATTGGTAAATTTTTATCTGTCGTAATTTTGAATGTATTTTTATTCTATATCGGCGATGGACGAATAAAAAAATCTAATGTTACATTTGTTAAATGAACCAACGATGTTCAACAACGACATTGAACAAAAAATCGGATTGGCAGTTGATGAAAGAAAAAATCTACACGTGTAAACCCACCTTAACACTATCAACATTTAAAAATAATCCAACAAATTCCTAAAACCACCATGCACCAACAAAAAATTTGGACCATGGCAGTCCCGGGACTTCTAAGGCACAGAATCAACTAAGGTAAGATAACAAACGTAAAAATTATATGTTTTTCTATTAAGATTGGATCCCTGAAGAAGCCTAGCAGGGCGAAACGCGTTGGATATTTTCCAATCTTGGATTTTCTATTAGACGGTGAGATGGAGTTCTTGAGTGCAGAGAGCCTATGATAGATTCCTCCACTTATGAGAACTTATCAACCGGTATTTACATATTGATTTGTCTGTATATGCTTATTGATTTGATGCCCACAATGGGAAGACTTAAGCAGGGTACAGACGGCTTGATATTCGAGCCGTCAGATGTACGCTGCAGCAGCGTGATAACGTCATCACGCTGCTGTCAGATATTGGAGAGACGGGGAGAGCATGAACTGCCTCTCCCCAGCTTCTCCTCCTCAGCCGAGCTCTGCCTGGAGACCCAGGCAAAACATCAGACATCGCCGTATTAACAGTCATGTCCAATAAGGCTGTTTTTGGGCAGGATTGATTTGTCCCGCTCGAAAACAGTGGTGGGTGCAAATTACATGGGTCAGATTGATGGGCGAGAGCGCGCACGGCGCTCGAACCGGCCATCGATTTGACCCATATCTCCACGTCTGTATCCTGCTTTAGATTGAATGCAATCTTACCTTGGTTGATTCTGTACCTCAAAAGTACCGGGACTCTCACAGTCCAAATTCTTCTTCTTTGGTTCATATTGGTTTATATTATAGAATGGGATGTGGCTTTTTATGTAACAATGACCAATATTGAGTTACCCTAAGTAGAAAATTACAAATTCCTAAAACCAAAAACTTTTTTCATGTTTTCCATGAGTTCTTCATGAAGTGGCACAGCAACCAGTTGGCGAATCACAGGAGTTAATGAAGCCTACCAGTGATCATACCTGACAAGAATGGTTCTGACAGACTTGCCTCCAGTCAGACCTGATAATAGGATTAACTTGTCCACCCCGTGTCAGATCAGGGAGTCATTAGATGGGGGGAAGTTTCAAGGAGAATAGAAGAAAGACTTGTTCAGATGAGCGGAGTTGACTTCCCAGACGTTTTCTTTTCTTTTTGGTGTACATCATTATCTCAATCAATGTTAACAAAACAAGAGGAATAATTATCTGGACGTGTTCATAGGACCCATGGCCTCCTTCCTTCCTATCTATCATCTTGCACAGCCTAGATGGAACCACACTATGATGTTATCGACCTAGGTGTGTGTCTCTTCTGCAATCACAAAACACATGTTTTTTAAAAATCAAAAGAGCTTTCTGTATTGCCTAGAGCAAGGGTGTCATACACAAACACACAGTGGGTCAAATTAAAAACTTGGACAAAGTCACAGGCCAACCCTAATAAGTACAAATATTTAGTTTTTGCCGGGATTGCCGGGAAAGTCACATTTTTTATGTCTCTTTCCTGGCCAAATTCTAATTATAAAAAATCCCAGAAAATCAGTTTAATTCAGGAGGCATAACTCTCCCTTCTAAGTTCCCCTGCTTGTGCAGATGATGTGCAGGGTGGTAAGTTAGGGTGGTAAGTTAGCAGGGAGAGCAATGCCCCTGCCTCCTAAGTTAGGCAGGTACTTAATAGTAGGCAGGGGAGGTAAATTTTCAGATACCGGAATGTCACTTCCTGTATTTGGAACAAGTGTCTTTCAAAATACCGGAAGTGACATCAGTGGCATAGCTTCCTGTATTTTTTCCCTAATAAGGGTTAACTTTACTGGTATGCCCTGATAGTAGCCACAAATACATGATTAACCTTTGCAGAATTAGGTTTATGTATATAAAGAACAAAACACTATGTAACGATCAGTCGGACTCGGTGTCCAAGTGCTGAAACAGCAACACAGGTAGTTCACAAGCAGTAGAAGCAGATAGGAAGCTAGCAGAAGAGTAGTCAGGACTATGCCAAGGTCAGAAGCGAATGGTGTCAAGTAACAATGGAGCATGATAAAAAGTTGTTGGGTAGTCAATAGTCAAGGGTCGGTATATGGGTGATTATAAAGTCAAAAGTATCAGGAAGAGCAAGGTACTGGCAGGGAGCACAATAATCTGGCAATGGGGAAAACCAAGGATATGGAAGTACATTGGAGTACCCAGGATTTCAGGGCTCAACAAAGAACTGGGTAACAATGTATGTCTGACAAGGTACCACATCAGATGTGCAGGTGCAGCCACACACCAAAGCATCCCTGGGTTTGGATCCTGACACACTTATAGGAGTGCTATTGCGTATTCTTTATTTCTTTATTGCATCATAAGTAAATGGAACTCAAGTCAAAGTTTTTTTACAATTTTTCTCCTGGCAGGGTGTGGATGCCCTTCTGAATTCCCCTCATTTCTGCTACTGCTGATAGGATGCAACAAAAAAGGGGAATATTTTCTTATGAGCACTCACACATAAAAATTACATTCAATGTATTTTTATTGATTAATGGTAAACAGTCAGTTACCCCCCCCCCCTCCCATTTTAAATGTATGGGTATACAGTCAATAAACTAGACATGATTTGTCCACCAAACAGTTGCCATTTCACAGTCGATTGGGAGCAGCAAATAGGCGTCTGTGAATTTATGAAGTCTATAATCAGGCTACCAACTGTCCCTCTGAGGAATCCCAATACGATTTTTCTACTATAGTTATTTATCATGGCCATTTTTATGGGAACAAAGCCAATTCCTTTTTTTCAGATGTGGGAGGAAGCTAAAGTGCCTGAAGGAAATTGAGGCAAACACAGTGAAAATATTGGCCGTGATAGCTCAGCTATGTTCTTCTGCCAGAACCAACAATAGTCAATGCATCTACATAGTCGGGTGGTGAGAAATAAAAATGGATGTTGTGAATTATGACATTATGTCTGTGTAAATCTAAGACTGCTTAAGCTATACTCCCTGTTCAATCCCTTCTTCCTGCCAACAATGACATTAAATGGTCTCTAGAAAAGCAGCTCTGTGAGTTTCATGGTCTATCCACATGTTAAAGTCTGGTAGTCTTGAGCAGTATCTGTTCTTGGAAGAACAAATTGTTTTTTTTTTTATTGTATGTTGGGATATCGCCAATCGCCATCAAATTAACCATACATTGCAAAGGTTGTAAGATATAACTTTTCATGCCCTTTACAGCATTGAGGGTAGAGGCTTTTTTTTTGGTTTCACAATAAATGTTGGCTTTTGCTAAATGCAAATAAAAATGATCAGTCGAGGATAAGTCAAATTATTCAGCAAAATTTGCTGAAAAAAACTAATTCAATTTATAGTTAAATCAAGATATTTGCACACCTACATGAGCAAGAGCAATTTTGTTAATTATATCACGTTAAGGGCTTTGCAATTACCATATGTTTCGCACCCCCACTTTGCTACCCCAATTCTGGTGGAAACAATGTCTGCGTCTTATGGTGCGAAGGCGCAGCCGGGGAGGCAGACGAGCAGGGGCGACTGTGCCATCTGGCTCTGTCTGTGTATGTGATGATGCAGACTGTGTGGGCTGGAAAGCTGCCGTTCCCCCATTAACTCAATTAAGACAATTGCTGCAGTGTACCCGATGCCCGCTGACCTAGCGGTTGGGATTAACCCAAACACCGAACGAACTGGGTTCGTCTCAACAGCTAGGGAGGTTAAAGGCCCCCATACAAGTTTTGGTTTTCCTGTTCAATCGACTGTAACAGATCGATTTTTAAGTCGACCGGAAATCGTTGCCTATACACATGGTTCGATCCACCTAGATTGACCGCAATTGATCAAAAAGTTTATCGAAAAGGGATCAGTCGGAAAATGCTGATCGTTCAAGTATACATCGAATTTATATAGAATGTTGATTTTGGTTCGATTTAAATAATTAGCATACTTATACATCTAGTGGCAGACATTTTGTTTATAATAGACACCGATTTCGATTTTGATCGTTCGAACCAACATTGATCAAATATTTGTTTCTCCAGGTGGTGGGTATTTCGACCGCAGATCGCATCAATCAGACCTACATTGATCATAAATTACGATCAAATCTGACATTGGTCAAAGGAAAATCGAAACATGTATTGGGGCCTTAACATTATAAATGTAGCTGTTTAGGCTTGTTTCCACATGTTCTGCTAAGCGTAATTTGCTTTGCGGGGGTCCCGACGTAGCAGATAGACTTACCTGCTCGGCGGAGGATCTGTCTTCACGGCGCTGAGCCGCACCGCTTATGCAAGGCTCAACGTAGTTGAATACGTTCAGCCTCTGCACCGGCGGATGTGTAAACAGACCATCCGCCGAGCAGGCAATGTCTATCTGCTGCGTCCACGTATGTGGAAACTAACCCTTAGAAAGAATTTTAAGCAAAAACTACAATGTTCAAGAGACTGTCCGTTCACTCATTACACACCCAAAAACAGAAAACAGGTGAGGGGCAGCCGTCTGGGCCTTTAAGGGGTTACCAATATACATCAAAAACCTTTTTTTTTAAGAATCACAAAATTCTACAAATACAATACATTTCTCCCAGTAGCATTATTAGGTATATACAATGGGGTTTGACCCCTAGGACACTACTGGATGAAATGTTCTTCTATATATGGAGACTTTACATGCCTGTGCACCTGTCTATGTCTAAGCACACATGCTATGTCTTTTATATTAATCATATCACATGCCTCTCAGTAAGGTTTATCTTATTCATTTGTGTACTGGTTCCCCTAAAGACCCAGGTGGCCCTCTGTGACTTAAGGGTCCACAGATATCAATTCAGGCTGTCAGTGGACCGGGCATCGGAGTTAGTGCATGTAAAAAGAAATTGGCCAAGAGGTTTCGAAGATCTGCAGCACTGATAAATAAAAGGAAAAAAATTTGGATTTTAGCTTTGAACATTTACATCATACACAGCACTTCTGCCAACGAAATGACATCCAGTTGTAGTTTTGATCTGCTTTAAAATACCTGTATATACCCTGAAATACATTCCATGTGTCCAGCCAAGCATATCTTCCCCTATCATCTAAGCCTTATCACTTGTATTTATCGTTCTGCAGTCAGCGCCCCCATTGCCCGGTTCCTGGTCCCCCGTCACGACTCACTGTGGTCTCTTAATACGTTGGTGGTTTGCAAACCTTATCAGATATCAATTAAATATTTCAGATAGCAAAGCCATAGAAAGCTCTTTTGATCGGCCCGAACAGGAATAATAATCCCAGAGAGAGGAATGGGATGACTTTTTTTGGTAATGATTTTATCTTGAGCAGTTAGAGTTGTCGAAGATCTGGGTGGCCCATCTGATCGAGGTCTTTTGTCGCCCATGGAAATATTTACAGTGTAAAGTTAGATGCTCAATGTGGTATCTCTTTCTCTAGTCTCCCACACTGGCACCAGGCTTGTTTAGGAAGTGTCTGCCAAGCGCCCGCCCCGTGCAAATTCCCAACTTACAAGCGGCAGACAAATGGTTAGACGTATAGATCACGGTATGCAATCAGTGGCATTCTAGTGTATAATGCCCGAGGATTAATGAGCCTCAACTGAGGCCTACGAGCATATTTGGAGTTTAAAGTAATCCTATAGAAAAATATTTATGATTCCAGAATGGGCTTATTTAGGTAGAAGAACACTGATGTGTAATTTGGTAAGTCGACTTACTGTAAATTGGCTTCCTTGCGAAATATGTATAGATGTCTGATCTGCAGAGAAAAAGAGGTTTCACCAATATCATCTGCCAAAATAATTCATAAAATACAGCACAAATTTTTTCAAAGTGATTTTTTTTATGTTTTACTGAATTTGATCTGCTTACTATAATAGAGTGGGGGTCAAGTATTTTGTTACTAATTGTGTATATATTGTATTGAAAAGCTTTAGTGTTTAAGTGATCCCCTTTATTGGCTAACCTGGGTGTCTGTCCCGAGTGTAGCTGTGGGCTACCGTGTTTCCCCAATGATATGACACTGTCTTATATTTTTTAAAAGCCAAAATATGCGACAGGTCTTATTTTCAGGGGGAT
>CM070038.1:97490078-97503258 GCA_036250615.1 Ptychadena robeensis
TTCTCTGTAGTTTTCTGCAAAAATCGGGGGGTGTCTTATTTGATGAGGATGTCTTATTATCGGGGGTTTGCTTACCCCAGAAACCTGCTTAAGAATTATAAGTGTAACAAATGGAATGTGAAGTTGTCAAAGAAGAATAGACCATGCAGCAAATGCTGTGTGACATTGTAATGGATTGATTTGCATTCGAGTGTTGATAAAAAATAAGTCCATGGAGTTAAAAAATTATCCTTGTGTCAAAAATGTTAACTCGTGTGTGTATGAATAGAATTGGTCTTTGAATATTTGATTTAGTGTTAACATTAGTGGGCTAATCTCCATTCTCCTTGCTGAAGAAGAAGCTGTACCTGAGAAGCCACAGAGCAAGAATCTCACAGGTTTTTCTATATTCAGAGTGTTTTTCGACCATATTCATTTCTGCTTTTCTCATTACCCCATCATATGTTGGTCAAAAGCCAACAGCAGGGCATATTTAACGTAAAGATATCAACATGCTGCTCCTCTGCAAAGATGGCTGGCTTTACAAAGGGATGAGTCAGTAATGTAGTGAGATCAGCTGTAGGGTCTTCTGCCTGTCTTTTCTGAATAAAAGTTTCACAATACAGGTACTGTGTTAAGGTGACCATACACGTGCCGATTTTTCGGCCGTTTTTAGGCCTCCCGACCGATCCGGTAGGTCGGTCGGGAGGGATTCAGAACTGTTTTAAAATTGGCTGAAAAGTCGGTCGGGCCCCGCCCGCGGATGCCCGATTTTTCGGGAAGACGGCAGCTTGTACATGACGGCAGCTTGTACATGACATATACAAGCTGCCGTTTTCCCGAAAAATCGGGCATCCGCGGTCGGGACCCGACCGACTTTTCAGCCGATTTTAAAACAGTTCTGAATCCCTCCCGACCTACCCGACCGGATCGGTCGGGAGGGCTAAAAACAGCCGAAAAATCGGCACGTGTATGGTCACCTTTAGAGAAAAAAGATAAGTTAACATTTTATTTGATACAGGCAGTTTACAGCATACCTAAAATAAGTCCTATCCTTGAGCAAAATGAGCTTTTATGCATTTTATGTACAATATATAACAATATAATTTCTCCTAAAAAAAAGTCAGGGAACCTTCATCCTCCATACACACCCCTGCCACACTACTGAGCCAAAAGGTTGACACCAATGTAAGTGCAACCATGCAGTGCTACCTGCCTCCTTGCTGTAAGTGGGACAACCTCATCACCACTGAACTCCGGTCCACCTTTAAACTTCTCCATACTTAGCTGGTATTATGGAAGTCATCAGAAGCTAATTTCTAACACATCAGAGCCTTAAATTCTGACTTCTTGTATGCAGAGGATTATGGAGAAAGGTATATATAGATTTCAACATTCTATACCATACAGGTGTAACGGGCAGGTGTCAGGTAGTGAACCAGGAGCAACTCAGAGAACCAGTATAGTGCAACTTGTACTTTATTGGCGTATAGCACAACAATTGATAACTGTTCAGTTGCAGTCTTTAGGCTTCAGACCGCACTGCAAAGCAGCTGCGGCAAGTTTAGCGTGATAAAAAAAGTCCGGTACCCAAACCTCTGGCACAACAGCAGGCAGTTTATTAAGGCAACCACAGGGGACCTCTGATGCTCCACCCAGCTCCAGCCATCTCCCGCTCCTGGTCCTGGGCTCTCTTAAGGCCTTCCACTCCGGTGGGAGGAATTCACCCTATTTCCCTATTTTTTCCTTGCTCAGCCACACCTGTGATCAAAAGGAAATCGGCACAGCACTGTAGTCCGGGTTGTTCTGCTCTAGAGCTACCCGTATGCTCCTTCTGGCAAAATTCCGATCAAGGGGAGACTGGAGACAGGTTCCTGCGATGCCTTCCTCTTCTCTACCCAGATCATTGAGCCCTGCATTTCCGGACATGTTGTTATGGACTTTGGGCCCCCCTCTAGTGTCAGGAGGACAAACTGGGCGCCCCTTCTCCTGTAGTGACCTGGTTTTTCTTTTTTTACAAACTGTACCTTTTCAGGGTGTAAATACCTGGAGGAGGAATGACTTTTCATCTATTTACTAATATGTAAGAAATACAAATATCTCACAGTTTTGTGATGCGATGACTTCCTAGCCAATGGGTTGGCCATTTTTTACATACTTCCAGGCACTGCTTACAAAATGGCAGCCTTAGGCCCGGTCAGACAATAGCAATGCTTTAATGGAGTTCTTCTGACATTGGAAGAGATTAAACTTGAGCTGGTATTCCCTGTCATTCATTTCATGTATGGTGCCAAGAGCCCAAACAGGATTAGAATTACCTGCTGTTTCCACTATTCGTACAATATTGAGGACCCTGCGAGCAGCTGCACCACCCTCTGTTTATTTAATTACAGCTGAATTTGGCTGATCTGGGGCCGCAGAGAGAGGTCGGGGTAGTTATTTTGTATCCCATCAGTGGGAGACACACATTCTGCCATTCACACGTAAAGACATATGGCATTCCTGCTCCTGGTCTTCCTTTGAATGGTTTCTAGGGGTGTGATAACAGCAAAAGCCAGTTCTGTTGAACAAATGATCTTCTAAAAGCCTGTTTTCTTCACTGAAAGGTGCATTGTTCACCTGTGGTTGTGTTATAAATGCTTTTAATCTGTTCTGGATAAGTTAACAAGCTACTCAGAAAGCAAGCAAGGAAAGTGTATTAATATGGAGCAGCTCTACTGAGGAAACTAAAGTCATGAACGGGAGAAATATGAAAGCAACCAAGATACCAGATGCTGGCTTTATTGAGGCCCTGGCCAAGTACACGTATGCAGCACGTGAAGTCAGATCTTTTGGCTTAAATACTTGTTTTTGGAAAGTTTGGAGTTCAAGTGATATACTCTATTGGCTAACTGAAATCATTGAAGAAGCTAGCTTCCGGGATGTCTCAGATCACTTCTTCAAGCTTAAAACCCATGTTTTAAGCCAGGGTAGTGCTGATTAGCCTACGTAAGCATTGATATCCCCTTTAAATCCAAGAGTCCCTTTCTTATGAATAAAAACACGACACTCTTAAATCTTGTTGGAAACTTTGATGAATAATATAGTGGAAAATGTACAATAAAGGCCACAGCTTATCCCTTAAATGATAAAGTCCCTCGCCAGTAGAGATGGTCGAATTTTTAGACTAGCTGACTTTGTGAGCTGATTGCAAAGCCTCTGAAAATGGTATAATCACCAACATTGATGGAGATGAAGAGAAGGGTTGTGGGAACATTTGATTAAAAAAATGTAGTTTATGCATAAATTAAGTTCGAAATAAAAGTTGAAATTCCAATTTTTCAAAATTTTTACTTGACTTTGAGCTTAATTTGTGCAAAAACTATTTGTGTTAGAGCAATACTTTTACCATGTTAAGGGGCTTTGCAATTAACTTGAAATCATCGAAATGGTCAAATTTTAGAAAAAAAATTGACCTTCTCTACTCACCAGTGCCAATTATATTAATATAAACTAATATTTAACTTATAAATAACGAAACCATTAAACATAAAATATAACCATCTATACCAGCCACAGTGGGTACAGTGGGTACATAAACCACCCTGTTAAAACAGGACAACATAATAAATTCTTAGGTCATAAGCCCTCCATACAATACCTAGGGTGACTGCCATCCATTTAAGCATGTCACCAAACCTCCTTGCCTTTACGAAATTACTAGGCACTGGTGAGGACCCTCCAAGTTGTAACAAAATTGTGTGAAGACAAAGAAACATAAGTAAATCACCATAAATAAACATAACAAAATAGGGAGGGTGGGTGATCCGAATCCAAATTGATGCCTCCTTTCGATTCCTCACCCCTATCTAGCCCGTCCTCCCCTAACTCCACCCCTTTAAATCCTGTTTTGTTGCAAATCGTGACTCCGCCTTCCAGCTCATCCCTGTCATGACTCCCTCCCACCTACACCTCTGGACAGGTTCTGGGTGTCCATTATATAAGTATTGAGCCTGAAGAAGGGATCTGAGACACAGCGAAAGTTTGCTTAAATAATGATCGCTTGGGGATCGCTTGAACACTAAACTTTCTGTATTCATTAATGGCTAATATGGTACAGCAGTCTACTATATGTGGTAAGGTATCGATGTTGCGCTCTTTTGAGGGTCAATGACCCAAGGTGGAGTGGTTTAGGTGGTGGGAGGAGGCAACAATTCAAGAGTACCCACTGTGCTGTGTAGGTGATGCAGGTGGCTGGTACGTGGGGTTCTGTGTTGTTCAATTCATTGGGGGGGGGGGGCACTGTCAGGGACATGTTTTTTGTACTCTTAATTATTTGAGTTGTGGCCGAAAATACATTATCCACTTTTCTCTAAACTGGTCTTTTTTTCTAGTGTTATGCTGGCCATACACTCTGAGATTAAAATTACGATCCATTAAAACCGACCAATGAAAGCATTTTATCGTCCTGAAATCTGCACATGTCCACATGGTACAACCGATAAAATACAATCGTAATTTATTGGACATGGTGACAAATTTTAATTGGTCTGGGAACATCGGGAAACTTCACTATGTTTTCATAGTGTTTACCGACCAATTACTGCCGAGGCTTCCCCTTTAAAAAAAAATACATCCTAATGGTCGATATAAACTGCAATTAATTTTGATGACATCCTGATTTTTGATAACAAAAAAAAATACGATCCTAAATTGGATTTTCAATGTGGTAGCTTTTTTGCCGAATATTACGATCCAAACCGATACCGCCGTCGGGATACATTGGTCTGTTTTAATGGATTGTAATTTTAATCTCAGAGTGTATGGCTAGCTTTAAGTTAATATCGTTTTATAATATATTATAAAGCTTCTAAAGCCTGCCATACACCCACCGAGCAGCGGCAAAATCGGCCGCCGATCAGGGGTGCCCACATGGATCTGTCGCCCCACAGCTCGGCCGGCCAGAGAACGGACATGTCTGATATTCTCTGGCCGATGCCGTTACTTTCAATGAAGACCGGCGTCTTCATTGAAGGTAACGGCCGGAACTCAAAGGGTGCCCGCCGATGCTTACAGCTCGGGAATGCAGCGCGATGACGTCATCACGCTGCTTTACAGAGCTGATCTAAGCAGCTCTGTCGGCACCCACTCTGTCGGCGGGTGTATGGCAAGCTTCAATGAACAGGTCAACACTCCCACAGTCATAGCAAACCTTCTTAAATCAATGTTCATCTTGTGTTTAGAGATTTCTCCAGCCTGAAGGCTACAATTTCATGGCCACACAATTGGATATCATAAAAACTGTTCTTGATCCGACACAAGCCACAAAGTGCTAAAAGTGAAGCTTGATTGGAACACTTGACTTGAACTTCAGCACTTGTTTCCTAAGAATGAATTACTATAAAAAATAATCACATCAGTGTGACCATTGTGTGAGTAAATTAGTAAATTATTGTTTACTGTGAGTAAAGCTCATTGGATACATCGATGACCCAATATTCCTTCCTTGTTCTCTTCCACTTTGCAAGTAGCTACTCGGCTCATTCTAGTATAAGAGGTTCTGTCTAGTAAAGTAATCTTTATTTATCTGCTAAATTCATTAAGTTGATGTACTGTAAACAGGCCATTCAGCCTGGGAGGGATTTCCACTGTGTTCTCTGCAGCCAATATAAACATGTTGGGATGTAATAACACTTACATTGTAAACTAATCCAGCTTAGAGGAGACTCTTAGCATTTTACAAGCGGTAGTCAGTGGGCTGGGATAATTATTATTATTTTGAAACTCAAAAATAGATTTATTAGATCAGTCTGGGCTGAAAGTCTCCCATTAGCTTTGGATTTTGATGTTGCGGATCTTTTTTTTAGAAAACTTTATTTATAATTTTTTTCACATACAAAAAAGCGGCAAGTATATACAAGGTGCAATTAGCAATGCTCTGTGCCCAGTTTAGAGTCAGCTGACCAGCGGACTAGGCCCGGTGCAAGGAAGTTCATGCTTGTGACATATTGCAGGAGAGTTCCTGATAGAGATGCTTGGGGCCAAGAAGCATCCATGTTGCGAATGAATAGTAACTAAATTTAGGGGACAATAATATAAGAGTGATTAGGGCATTTATGGGTGAATAGTGTATGATTGAAAAGGGTTTTAATATGTATCTGTCACGGGTGAACCACGAGAGTAGTGGACCCACCCACAAGACAAGTATAAACCAGGGCACAGAGTCTAAGGAGCCCACCCCCCCCCCCAGTATTCACCAAAGACCCTGCAAGGAGTGATCGATTTTGCTGCCAGGAGCCCCCAGGTTGCGGTCCCTAGTCACACATACTGGTAGCGGTTGCGGCAGAGTTCTAAAGTGAAGTCGGCAGACAGAGATGTAGTCAGACAGGTGATGGTCAGGATAGTCAAAGGCGGTCCAGGGGTCCGTAACAATAAGGCAATATAAAGAAGCAAAACCTATGGCTCAGAGACTTAAAGACCTCATTGTTAAGGCAACTCCCTGTTGCCTCAGAGTTCCTTATATACAAGGTCAGGTGGTCTGATTGGACAAGGCTCCAGGTGTGTGATAATGAGCGATAACCGGTATCCTCCAGCAGAAGGAGCAGGAGCCACATCATGTGCCACAATCTCTTCCACCAGCAGAGGGAGCTGATCCAGGAAAGGTCCTGGTCCTCTGAGGTTTTGGAGGAGACACAGCAGAACTGGTAGAGGGCACCGCTGCAGTTACAGATCGTTGGGTGACACTGCGATCTGGGACAATATCTTGGATGTCGTTAAATGTAAATCCTCAGTAGTGATGGCCGAACATCGGCCTGGACTGTCCGCGAACGGGCGGGTCGGACTTTTAAAGAAGTCCACCGTCCGCCTGTTCGCGGACACATTCAAATTCCCCGCCTCTAGGCGGGGAATTTGAATCGGAAAAACTGACGTCACATCCGGGCCCTGGAACGCATCCTGGAACGCATAGTTCCTGGTTACGGGGGCCGGATGTGACGTCACTGATGTCACTTCCTGTTCCAAGCCGATATTTTCACTACAAGACCGGCTTCATGCCCGGTCTTGTAGTGAAAAGATTCTTCCTCCGGCACGAAGGGGACAATGTTTGGCACTGACTGATCAAATGGCCGAACTTCCTTGCGGACAGTTCGGCCATCACTAATCCTCAGGGTGTAAGAGAAAATAGACATAGATAGAGGTTTTTTTTTCATTATTTAAATTTTTTAAAGATGACTTTAGATGTCTCTCCAAATATCAAAATTCTATAGCTAGACTCTGTAGAAGCTAAGATTCTAAGCTTCTACAGATTGGATATATTGGCTGCATAATGATTTGAGAGTCTCTAGGAAAAGTCTGAACCTTGTCCGTATAATTTAGGGAGTTAAGTTAAGTTTACAGTCGGTGATATGCCCTCAGGGCTTCTCCATCTGCTTCCCAGTTCTAGGGAAGAAATGTCAAAGCAAACTTGTGAGTATAACCCAATTGTTCTCATCATCCCTATACTGTCTGGCCAAAGGGCAAATTCCGGACAATGTTCCGGGGTGTTGCTGCAGTATCATAGATGTGATCATTTACCTATATACAAAAAAAGTTCTAACCCTTTAACTGAAAATGCAGAGACTTTTCTAAATATATAAAATAAAACTAAAATATAAATGAATTTTGTGGTTTTGCAGTAATGCATTATCTTGTACTATGATCTCATGTATTTTGGCAACCAATATTCTCTTAATATTAGCTTCCTGTGATCACTACCGTGTTTCCCTGATGATAAGGCACTGTCTTATATTTTTTGGAAATGCCAAAATATGCCCCAGGTCTTATTTTCAGAGGGATGTCCTATCCTGATCACTCTGTGCCATTCATTGTCCCCTTCTGATCACTCTGTGCCAAACATTGCCCCCTTTTGATCACTCTGTGCCAACCAATGTCCCCTTTGATCACTCTGTGCCAAACATTGTCCCCTTTTGATCAGTCAGTGCCATTTATTGTCCCCTTTGATCACTCTGTGCCAAACATTGTCCCCTTTTGATCACTCTGTGCCAATCATTGTCCCTTTGATCACTCTGTGCCAAGCATTGTCCCCTTTTGATCAGTCAGTGCCAAACATTGTCCCCTTTTGATCACTCTGTGCCAATCATTGTCCCCTTTGATCACTCTGTGCCAATCATTGTCCCCTTCACTGACTCACTTTTTTGGGGTTCTACCGGTACGGCCAGGTAACAGACTCCATTACGGCAGGGATCAGCAGCTTGCTTGTCCTTCTTGCACTACAGCCAGCCCTGATGGAGTCACACAGAGATTCGGGCAGGTGCACATATGGGTGGGTGGCTTATTTGCGAGGGGTGGCTTATTTTAACGTTTTGGGCAAAAATGGATGGGGGGGTGGGGTGGATTATTTGAGGGGGATGGCTTTCATAAGGGAAAAAGGGTAAGCACAGGATTCAGGTTGAGGAGAACCGGAACCAAACCGTATTGGCCCTATCAGGATCACTCCAAGCCAACTGTGCCACAAAGGGTTCTTTAATAACCGCACAGATGAAAAGCTAAGCCATTAAACGTGTCGGATTCAACCATGGCCAATTGATCATAACCCGATTCGGATTCCGGCGTTCTGCCGGGAATCGCAGTGTGATCAATCGCCATAAGACCCGTTCTCCATCGCTGTTACCTCTACAAACCTTGTCCCAACGGATTCCGGGACGATTACGTGTCCGATTGTCTCACCTCACAAATGCAACTCCCCTGATCTGGGCAGAATCAATCTGATGGAACCAACAGGTTGGTTCTCTGTCGGTATCCGCTTGGGCCTGAACACCGCGCCATCGGACCTGATCGATGGACAAGGTGGGCTTGCATGCGACCCCTTCCGGCACGATCGTTTCGCATGCACGGAATCGATCGTGCCGGAATCCGGTGGGAATCCGACACGTGTATGGGGGCCTTTAGGGTTCTCTGATTGCCTAGTCATCAGGTTTTGGACAGGATAGTTACAACAATATTACTGGAAAAATGGGGTCACTGATGCTCCTTTTTTAATATAGGAAGGGAAGTTTGGTCAAAACAACTCCGGAGGTCCTGTGCACAACTCCGGGGTCACTGGGGCAATCCGGCGGACAGGTAAGTTTCTCCTCTGCCCGAGTTAACTTAGGCCAAATGCCAAGGAGGTTAAAAGAAAATCCATGGATGATTTTGTGACGTTCTGGTGGAGAGGCAGTCATCAAGAAGTACAATGTGTGAGCTCTTAAGGGGGTTTAATGACCCAGTTGGTTTGGATAATGGTGGACTATAGGAGTCACAGTTGGGGGGACATAATAGTTTTAAATGTATGTATTTCTCATTAAAGCTGTAGCCAATGTATATTCCCCTTTTTCCATCGAATTTGGTGTCAAGAGTTAAAGGGGGTAATGGTTTTTTTTCTCTCTCCACTAGAGATGGTCGAATTTTTTTTCAAAAATTCGACGATTTAGATGATTTCGAGTTAATTGCAAAGCCCCTGAACACGGTATCATCACCAAACTTGATAGAGATGTACAGAAAGGGGGGGGGGGGTATACTACAGAAAAAAAGTATGTCTCTAACACAAATAGTATTTGCACAATATAAGTTCAAAATCAAGTAAAATTTTTGACTTAATTTATGCAAAAACTACTTGTGCTAGGACAAAACTTTTTTTTCTCAAATGTTCCCACAACCCTTCTCTACATCTCCAGAAATTTTGGTTGTGATACTATTTTTAGAGGCTTTGCAATCAGCTCACAAATTAGCAAGTCAAAAAATTTGACCATCTCTACTCCCCACACGTGACTTCTCTAGACAGGAACATTGACCCCCTGTATGGCAAGCACAGGGCAGCCGTCAGAAATCATGGGGCCCGGTACAGCAAAAATGTCCGGGCCCCATGGCAGGTCTCGTTGAGCGAGGGGGGGGGGGGGGGGGGGGGGGGGTGCTAGCAAACAATATAACAATATCACTATCCCAACCAACATCCCCCCACCGTGCAGCCTATCAGCCCGGACTCTCACATCGTACACAGTGGCAGTCCGGGCTGACAGTGCAGTGTGCAGATTGGCTGCTGTGCCGATCGTCTGCTGCCCCGGATCGGCTGCTAGGGGCCCCTACCTGCTGACCGTCGGGCCCCCCTAGCTGACCAGGACGGGAGTCCCCCCTGTCCCCCCCCTGACGGCGGCCCTGGGCAAGCATTATGTGGAAGCTAAGGCTCAGACCTTCTCACCTATACGAATCAGTAGAGTAGAAGCAAGATTCAGGTTCTACCTTTAAATTACCGTATTTAATGTTCATGTGCCTAACTACTAAACCAATAGATGTTTACCGAAAGGGTTATTGTTTTTCTGACGGAGCATTGGCCTTATTAAATGTAGATTGTGAATAGCTCTTATTAAGTCCTTGAAATTATTAGAGGTGGTATTTGGTTGAAGATAAAACAGATATTTATTTATGACCCTTTTGATTTAAGGACTGGCCGGCCCCCCATGATCGTTTGTGGTTTCTGGCCTTATCTGTTCCTGTTCTATATTCTGGCTCTCCAGTACTCTTCTGCCCTCTTACTGGCTCCCTTGTACAGTTTTTATTATAAAGCACGGTACAGATTTTCTCTGGCATCAGATCAGTGAGGGTATGGCGGCTCGGTTATTAGACACAGCCGACAGCTGCACGCAGAATGTTGTGATCTTGTTCTGATCTTTTAACGTGAGCTGACAGATGTGAACACCGAGCAACACACTCCACATTGCTTATCCGCTATCAGCTTTGTACCAGGGAAAGGGAATTTTCACAGATTGGGAAGCGTTTGTGAAAAAGTACTGGTCATATTACACTTAAGTATAACTAGTAGGGTGGAGGAATATTGTGGTTTATTATAAGATATCGAGATACTGAGTTGGCGGTTAATAGAGTTATTGGGTTGAGTTGTATCTACAGGCCATGGAAGCTAATGGAATGTCTGCTAAATGGCCAAGAAGCGAGCGCATAACCACAACTCCAATATACCATAGATAGTCACTTTCACATATCTATTAAGGTAAACCCCAGAGACATCATCAAGGCCAGTCTCAGATTCCTCAGCCTGAGAATCATTTTCTAAGGAAGAACTCTAAAAGTGTCCTACACATACAATGAACTTATCAATAACGGGAGACATATCTATATGGACAAAAAACTTCCAAGCTTCTGGGGGGTTAATTCATAGTGCAATAACATGTATGGCCACTGGGGGTGTTTATAATGGTTTTTAATAGAGAAATGGTCTGTGTATATTTCAATGCAGAACCAAGATCAGGTACTTTCCTGGCTGCCATTTCTCTCAGAGATGTTGACTCTTCAGCCCTGCTGTAGAGCTGCATCATCACCTATGATGGGCGGCCATTACAGGTTCTTGGTCCGGCCCCTCTGTTGAATTGAAGAACACATTGTGGCCCATGAGTCAAAACGTTTGCCCACTCCTGTTTTAGACAAATGTACAATTTTGGCCCTTCTATTTGGCTGTACTCAACAAGTAGTAAACATAAAACATTATAGGTATATTTATTATAATATATTTATATATTATATTATATGTTTTGTCATATCCTACATCCACTTCTAACAGGGGAATCCGGCGGACAGGTGAGTATCTCACTAGTTAACTCAGGCTCAGTTTCATGATGCATGAAACTCAGCCCGAGTTAACTCGGGCCAAACACCCAGAAGGTTAATCTGCATTTTTGTTCCAGGTTAATACTCCACCAAATAGTCAAGGAATATGGGGATGGCAGCCTAGAATCAACAGTGGTAACTTTCCTTCTTCTACCTGGACTGGTTACTTGTACAGTTTTTTAGGATACAATGGACAACCAATGTCTTAACTTAGAGCCCATTATGCTCCCTTGATGCCCAAATTACTCTGTGTCTTGTCCTGTAATGTCTTAAAGGATCAGAAGATGGAACCCATTCACTACCCATGATATTATGTCAGAGGTGGGCAAACTTTTTGTGGACCACAATGGGTTTTTAAATGTGACATAGGGGCTGGACCAAGAGCTTGCAAGGCCCCCCCGGCATAGGGTCCTAAGTCCTTGTAGAAAGGACAGGATATTAAATTTTTTTTAAATAGAAGCTTTTGATAGAGAAGAATAAACTATGTCCACTAGGAAACAATTCAAACAAGTATCCTCTAGGTATTATCTTCACTTATTGCAGGAAATGAGGGCAGCCAGAGAGTCTTGACACCAATTTGACAAAGCTCCAAATTAAAAGACTAAAGGGCCGGTTTTGTCCACTGGGCCTTACTTTGCCCACGTCTGTTCTATGTCAACTATTTGATCTACTTCTGTTTAGTTAATGAAATAACTATTTCTGCCACATAGATCTCAATCAGAATGTACAATAAGTTCTTGTTGCCCATAAAGATAACCAACCCTTCAGTTTCTTGTCCTGCACTATGGACAAAGATGGTGGAATCTGATGGTCCGTGAATGTGTAATATAAGCTACTCGCATGTAGCCAGTTACAATTTTACAGAAGCAAAGTCAACAAGGGAATATGATATACTAATGTGCAAAGTTTTTAGAAATAGAAAACAGTGTTGGCTTTCTTTTCAAGTTTTTCTTCCCATAAACCAACATTTGGAGTGCTGGTACATTTCACGTAGCGTCACATTTGGTTCTAATAAAGTGTGATATTACATATCAGCGTGGAATGCCCATTTATAACCAGATAAATGTCTGCTGTCAAGTCCAGTATGGCACCCCGTAGTCTGAATGTTCTGTATTTTTGCAGCCTACAGAAACGCCCGCCTAATTACCCTCCTAAGAGGGACACGCCAACGTCATGAACGGACAGTGAAGAAACGACAAACGACCCTTTGGCTTTATTACTCCGATCCAAATAAATTTGCAGCTGTCAGGTATCTGCACCGATTATTTCCCAGAATCCTCCGCTCCCTGTACTTTATGCCTTGCTGGCTGTTTTTTGGCAGTGAAAGAGTGACAGTTATCCTGGAATGTGTCCAGTCTCAGCCAATAGCTTGAGCCAGACAAGGATGTGATGGTTTAATAGGATTTAGTTAACATCTGGGCGAGTTCCAGCCAGCTCCAAATCCCCAGAAAAGATTCCCTCTGATCTCCTGATTTTCTCATGAATAAAACCTTATGATGGACATGTGGTCAACTGAACTGCCTAATATCTATCATTTTAATCCCTAACAAAAAAAGAATCCTGTTGGTCT
>CM070038.1:97525967-97549447 GCA_036250615.1 Ptychadena robeensis
CCCCCCCCTGACGGCAGCCCTGGTTGTAGGTTTCGAGTTTTCTTTTTTTCTTTTTAAGGGTTTCACCATCCATGCCTGTAGGGAGAGAATGGAAAAACAATAATTGTGGAGGAGGGACGGCAGAGGACTCCACCGAAAATATTGGCCTTTGTATTTCTTTTTCCACTTTTTCTCCCTGAGAATACTTCCATGTGTTGTTGATATTGATGGTCTCATCTGGGAACAAGACCTTTCCGAAGACAAAACCCAACAGCCAAAACCTTTTACAATCACCGCTGGAGTGCGCTAATATTGACAGTGCTTAAATTTAATTATTTTCCTGGTCGATTTTCAGGCACCATTGTTTTTTTTCTCTTAAGATCACAAACATGACAGGAGAGAATTGTTTGGGAAGGTGCTGGCCTTTTTCCTGCCTGTCGTTCCTTTCACATGTGGTCTTCATAAAGACTTATTAATAATAGTTTTTTGCCAAAGGCCTGCACATGGTGATAGTTTGGGGTTGCAGGAGACCAAAGACGGACGCAGCAGTGAAGGCGCGGTATCAATCCAGCCAGCCAACCAGTCCGTTCCTTGATCTACAATGTGCTTTGTTAAATTTTTTGGGCATTTCATATTTTTCCAATTTTTCACATGAAAGGAGACAGGGGGCACGGGAGTCGGGGGGAGGGGGGCGAGGACGGAGGACTCCTCTAATTGCAGGCAGGTGTTATAGACTGATACATGAGAAATGCTCAGTTTGGTTATATAATTACTATAAGGATGGCTGGAAGGAATCTTAGAGGCTTTGGCCCCTGGCGCACTGGGGGCACTACAGAGGTCAAAGGTGACCAGCAGAGTAAGCTAGGCCAAGGAAGGCAACTCATTAGTTAAAAACACTGTTTTTCTAGTTCCTAATTCTTCCCCCTTTAAATAATCATTAAACCCTAGCTTGCACCTTTGTATGACATCACACCTAGTTTTGAAACAAGGTCTGTTAAGCTAGCCATACACGGCACGGATTCCCTGGCTGATCGATTCAGCACCCGATGGATTCCGGCGATTCCGCCGGCATCCACAGGTGAGAACGATCAGCCAATTAGGGAATCCGATCGTGGCAGCCCACCTTGTACGGCCGGATCCGGGAGGGATCTGTGTCCGATGGATCGCCTCCCTGACCGCAACGCCCCCTGATCAGAGCAGAATCGGACCCGAAAAGACCAACAGGTTGGTTCTTCCTCGGATCCGATTCTGTGCCCCTGATCCATCGGATGCGATCGGACGGGCAAGGTGGGCTGCAGGGGATTCCGGAACGATGGATCCGCGTGCACGCGCCCGGAATCCATCGCGCCAGAATCCGGCACGAATCCGTGCCGTGTATGGCAGCCTTTATTAGCCAATATGCAACGAGAGAACAATGTCTGGATCTGATGTATAAATAACACCTTGCAATGGAGCTCTTCCAGCATTTTTACTTTGGATGTGTGCCATGCCACAGTGTTGTGGTATTTGCATTTGGTTGTGTTTCTATTTTTAA
Source organism: Ptychadena robeensis (assembly GCA_036250615.1). Lineage (NCBI taxonomy): Eukaryota > Metazoa > Chordata > Amphibia > Anura > Ptychadenidae > Ptychadena > Ptychadena robeensis. The sequence continues at coordinate 97,527,481 of CM070038.1, forward strand.
TTGTCAAGTTAAAATTGTCAAATGCTATCACAACATAAGGACTGTTGAACACCTTGGGCCATAGATCTAAACTCAGGTAGATGTAAAAAAAAAAAAAACTCTTAAACTGCCCAAACACGTAATAATGGTGCTCAATTGATGACCCAACCGAATGCAGTGTGGTGACGCTGTGACTGATCGCCCATTGGTTGGATGGGAATCAAGGAGCACCACTTTAGGGCCCGGATTCCAGGACAATCATTTGGACAGGGACCCGGACATATCTGTAAAACTAGCCACACATGGTACAATTTTAGCGTTCAATCGACGATTTTCGATGGAAAAAAAGATCGATTGAACATTAATCGATATACTGCCACATAGTGCAATCGATGATTGTTGAACGATTTTTGGTACAATAGTCGATTGAAAAGTGATCGGACAAGTTGGAAAAATTTTGCTCAGATGGTCGATTTTTTTGGTCGATTTTTTGGCCTCGAATTTTAGGCTACTCCTTAACTTCAAATAAACTAAAACGAAGAGGAATTCAATCTACGATTGGATACTCGCATAATTTCAGTCGGAATTGTTCAAATTATGTGCTTCCATAGTGGAGAACTCGATTAAATGACAATCGATGTGATTAAATCGAAGTACAAAATCTAATCGAAACCTCGATGGCATGATAAATTGAACATGTGGGGCTAGATTAAAAGTTGGTTCATTGAATGTACAATCAATGTAATTAGATCAATTTTTTTAGTCGGTCGATTTATTGAAAATTGATAGCATGTCCACATGGTATGATCGTTGTTGAACTTGATTTTAATTGTCATTAATTTTCTCGATGCGAAAATTTGTCGGGGACCAGTTGGAAAATTTTGATTGATTGGCCCCACATTGTGTCTATTTTTTGTACGGTTGTTGACCGTCCCAAGTGAGATGCGATTCAATCAATTAGCATACTGAACTCCAGGAGGAGGGAAAATGCCAATACGTCATTTTAAAACCATGAAGCTTGCATTGAATGGCGATGTGAATGGTGATGTAATGTGATCAATGGCGATGTTAAGGTGAACATCACTGGTCCCCTTTTTGATCACCTGTGACAATCGCTTTTTGATTACTCTAGTTTTAAAAACGATTACACTTTATCGACCAGGCGGGCTTTGATGCTCTACTCAATGTGGTGTTGTACTTTGATTCGATTACAATCGACATACGATTAATGATCGGAAAACTTTGATCGCAATTGATTGATCGATTTCATGTCACTTGAACCATGTATGGCTAGCTTACCTGATCGTTTGACACTCTTGAAAGGGGTGGCTGCGTCTGATGGCCGCACCCGCATCAATGACCACAAGCCTGACATCAGCACTCGAACAGGTCATTGATTGTTCGCCCATCTGTACGTGTATGGGCACCTTTACAGTAAGGCACATTGCTGGGCATAGACGTCTCGACGCTGTGCCGATTCCATGTCAGATCGACTGTGCGTGACGACGTCATCATGCACAGCCAGTTGTTCCGAGAATCGGCTGCGCACCCTTTGTGTGCCGGAATTTTCTTTGGATAGGGATGCTGGTCAGTAATGAGATTGACCAAAATTGACATGTCTGTAATTTGACCAATCGTTTTCCAGGCCGAACAGCTTTGGGCGCTGTTTTCCTGCGTCTTGGAGACACCTCCATTGATCTTTACGTGGCCCGCAGTGGGGATAAAGATGTTGTGGACACAAGCCCTTCAGCACATTTAATTTATTAGGGGTTACATTTATTTTAAGCAAGTCTTAGAAACCTAGAAGCAGAGATGATGGGAGCTGTAGTCATTGCCATCTACAGTATTCACTCCATGTATGTATGGCCTAGCGGAGAGTCCAGACAACACATGTTCACAGTATTGTGACATAAGACCCTATTGTTGTGCTAGGAAATGACATCATACACAGTTCAGACTGTTTATAGTGTTCTGCTCACTGTTCAATAATGACCTATTACCCATTCTATTATTTTATGACATCTTAACACTCTTGTAGACTGTACCATTGACATTGATCTGTAAATCTCCCCCACCCCAATCCTCCTCTTAATACCCTGACATGTAAATTTAGACAATTAGAGATGTTGTTCTAGGAGGACGTAGCCGGAGCCCCCATCGCCACTCCTCTGCAATTTTCTGGCTGTTTCTTTTCTTATAAGCAGAGAAAGAGCTTTGGCTTCTGAGCAGCGTTGCTCCCCCAGGACTCCGGGTTAAGGTGAAAAAATGACTTGTCTTACCCTGTTAGGATCAATTTTAACCACAAAGTCCCTCTCGGCTTCTCTTCTCTCCCTTGACCTAATAATGGAGATTTTTGTGATGTGAAACCGCAGGACTGCATTCCTGAGAGAGGGGCGGCTTGCTCCTCTCCTTCCATCACCAAAGGGATGCAGATCCTGAAAGGCCTTCACTTTGCTAAATACCAACACATTTGAGATGGTAGAGCGTGTCGGGCTATGGTAGGGTGGGCCAAACGGAACCAAAATACCCCTTAGTATATGTACTGCCTGCTTAGATACAATCCAAGAGGACTGACAACAAAACGGAACTCTTCATTTTAGATTATATAGTATAATTAAAAACTTTAAGGGTCCTTTCACACTATTTGCTTTTTAAAAACATGCGCGTTTTTTTAATGCATGCGTTTTTACATAGACAACCAATGTTACCATTCACGCTGCATGCGTTGCGTTTTTAAAAACTCACTGCTGTATGCATTTGTTATAAATTTTTCCTGCATTTTTCATTGTTTTGTTCAGAAACGCAAAGGCAAAGCGCAAACACAGGTGTAATGTGAAAAACGCATGCGTTTTTGTATATATGCAGAAACACATGCCTATAAAAAATGCACATTCTAAAAACGTGTGCGTATTTTTACCGCTCACATTTTTTTTACTGCACGCTTTTTTTTTACCAACGTTACCATTCAAAACTGCATGCATTGCATTTTTTTTATGCAGCGTTTCCGCGTGCGTTTTTTTATATATGCTGAAACGCATGCCTATACAAATGCATATAGTGTGAAAGGGCCCTCAGGCTTTTATTCTCCTGACTGTCTGTATACAATCTATAACTGAATGTTCATTGTAGATGGGACCTGACTTTCATGGACCTAGAATGCAGAATCATATACCGGTATGTGCATACAGGATTTGAAATATGGCTGTGCTTTTAAACTATTTTTCAAAAACATAAAAAAAAAATCAAATAAAAAAAATCCAAAGTATCTAAAAATAATACATTTTTGGGTTTCAGTTTTGGCACTCTCGGAAAGGTTCGCCATTACTGCACTACCAGTTTCCAACTGACAGGTAAACGACCTATATACGTAACCCACCAGTGGACGCAACACTAGGCCTTCATGGGGTCCTAATCTAAATGACGTGCGAACGCCTGCACTATTTTGCAGTCGTTTTCTGAAACCTGAAAGCAGCTCGGTAAACACAATGTAAATTTAGCCTAAGATTTATGTCCAGTATTGTTAGGTATCAGCCAAAAATATATACTTTAGATGAGATACTTAAAAAGAGATACAGACACTGCATGTTTCCTCATTAGAAGACTGACATTGCACCAGGTGATTATAATGAACCAGACCCTCCCATTCAACAATCAATCTGAGATGGACGTAGCAGCACAAATAGCTGTATCTTCACAACAGGACAAGGTAGGAAACTTCAAGAAAAGTTTGCTCTTTTTGTAAATATAAATCATCCAGATGAATAGATCACTCCATACTACGTAGTGCCGGGTCCTCCCTGATAGAATACATAAGTTGGAAGGTATATATCACTGCTATGTAGTGCTGGGTCCTCCCTGGTAGAATAAATAGTGATTGGAAGGTATATATCACTGCTATGTAGTGCCGGATCCTCCCTTATAGAATACATAGGGATTGGGAGGTATATATCACTGCTATGTAGTGCTGGGTCCTCCCTGGTAGAATAAATAGTGATTGGAAGGTATATATTACTGCTATGTAGTACCGGATCCTCCCTGATAGAATACATAGTGATTGGAAGGATTAGAAAGGTCCTCATGTTACATGGTTTTGGTAGAAGAGTAGTTGATTGTACAGAAATTGTATGGTAAGATTGTAAGGTGTATGGGGAGCTTTAGGTTTTAAAAGTTTTAACTTGATCACCTTTACCACCAGTGAAGGTTTAAAGTCATAAGCAAAGCAGCAGCACATAACTACCATGAAAAAAAAAAAACTAAACTCCATCTCTGCTGAAATCACCCAGACTTAAATATTATGGGAAGAGAAACGCTCCTGAGACTCAAAGCGGCTATTGTTACTGAGCTCTGCTGCCAAGCTGCCCAGAGCAAAAGGGGCTTGTTAGAAAGAGCTCCAGAATAAAGGCCCTCTCAGAGGGTAAGTGAACCATGCTAAATGACTTAAACTAACAATAATGACATTGCACCCACTCTTACTCTCAGGGCAGCCTTCTGTCTGTTCATCACAAATTCATAGCAAGGGCCCTCGGGCTCCTTTGTCTGGTCCTGCTGTTCAGAAGTTCTACTTTCATTCTGTTTTGTTGTTTCCGGTTCGGTGACTCTCTTTTTAAATTTTTTTTTTTTAAAGGCAAAAAAAAAAATGCCTAAATTGTAGATCAAGTAGCCTTTTAACCACAACCTAACTCCCCAGCGCTGCTGTGTTTAATGCTACTGTATAGTCACATGACCTGGAGGTCCACATTCTCAGCTGCCCTGTCATGACGAGGGGATTCAGAAGGGCTGGCAGGAGATGGCCATAATTAATGTGCCCGCTGTCCCGTAATAAATGCACGCTTGATTTTTCACTTGGATTCTGGGAACTAGCCGAGTGGTCCCATAACAACCTCGCAAAGTAAACTTTTACTTGGAATGTTATATAAGAGAACATCTTCTGCCAATACAGGCTTCAACAAACAAGGACAGCAAGACCAGGCGAGATGACAGAGATAAGATTCCCAGGGCAGGTGTATTCGCTACGGACAAACAAAGTTCTGTTTGTAGTTAAAGAAAAAAACCCATAAAAAGCAATATAAAGGGTGTCAAGGGTCTCATTGATCCAGGTCATTGTATGTCTGTATTGTTTCATTCAAATCAACTGGACTTGCTGTGTTTGTTTCTTGAAGATCTTTTGCTAGTCATCCGACTGGCTTTCTCCATTGTCTTCAAAAAACCAACACAGCATAGTAGTAGGTCGTAGTAGTTCACCAACTTCCACTGCCCGACACTACAGAGCTATACCCCAGAGTATATTTTCCCAGTAAGATCGTGTATACAGTCACTCTGAATTGAGAAAGCCAGTCGGGTGACTAGCGAAACGTCTTCAAGAAATAAACACAGCAAGTCCAGTTGATTTGAATTAAACACTACAGATAATATAAGGGGTGCTATTGCTAAAAAAAATTCTGGCCGCCATTCTGATCACCACTGGCTCCATTACCTTCTTAATATCCCTTATAAAACCTACACTATAGATTACATTTTAACCTCCCACGGGCTTTAAGCCGCATTTTTTCTGGCGTGAAAAGCCGCTGCTCGGGCACACCATCACAACGTACTGTGATACACTACTCTGACATAATTCTCCGCTCTCCCCCGCACTCTCTACACACCACTGGTGTCACTGACGCCGACGGTGTGTGCAGGGAAAAGTGATGCCCCCTCTATTACCATGAAGGTCAATGGCGCCTCCCGCCCCCTCTTAGGCCGGAAGAACTCCGTGCAGCAAAGCAGAAATGCCGCAGGCTCACGGAGAACTCGTGATTGTGCCAGATCAAACTGCGCCCGTACGTGCTTCTGGCGTAATGCCCATGCGGTTAATGTGTCACCTTGAAAATGCTGCTTTCTTGACTAAAGCCCGCCATAGACTCTTCAATCTCTGTTCGTTTGGCAGGTGACTCATCACCGCGCGACTTGTGTGTGCGCGCCACTAACACAGGGATTCCCTGGCCCCCATCCAAAGTATCACGATAGGGCAGAAAAATATTGACAGAAAGAAGTAGCTGCGCAACCAACTTTGTCGATCTGTCAAAGTGGGCACCTTCTGTTTTGTGGCCGTTCAACCATCAAGCATTCAGCATGAGCTTGCACTGTGGCCGCAATCGAAGCATCTATGGCCGGGTTTACTCTCCGGTGCTCTGTGGCCACACCTCTCAGAGGACCAGTTTCTTTGGGCTACCTTGCATTGTTGAGTAGTGTTGAGCAGCAAATGGTATATTCAAAATATACAAAGGAACATTCGAAATACTTAAAATTTAATTTGACTGTATTCTGTTGGCTTCCATGGCACTCGCCTGTTCGCAATGATTCGCAGTGTGTCTTTACAGCTTCTCTTCTTCATTCTGTGATCTTAGCCAGTACGAGCGTTGTGTGTATTGCGCATATCCATTCGCAATGCGCAATGTATGCTGCTAAACAATGTTGAAGCGTAATATGACGAATATCCGCCATTGCGAATTTCCGAGCGCACATTTGCGAATTCTCGAATGTCAGATATCTGTCCAATAAGTTCGAATTTCAAATATTCTCGCTCAACGCTATTGTTGAGTACAGATAGTCAATGAAATGCCAAAATGTTGACATTCGTATGCAAATCACATACAGACAAACTGAACCAATCAAGCAAAACAGTTGCGTTGTTTCCACTTTTTCCACGCGTCTGGCAAGCGTTCAACATGGAGAAAAAAATTTCGGCGGGACAACTCCTATTCTAGTGAATGGGACAGTGTCCACTTCCGCATTTTCAAAAAGGCACAGGCGGCTGCTGTGCCCTTGCGGTGCCGAATGAATATCAGTGAACGCGTCAGTGGAATGGCGAGGAGCCAGATGCTATTGGGCACAGTATTCCTGCTGTTTTTCTAGTCAAATAAACGACAAGTTACCACCAACACACCCTGAACCATGGACAATACCCTGTTTGGACTGCATGGACATGTCTGACCAGTAGTGATGGACGAACATCCGCTTTAGCTGTTCGCAAACAGGCGAACAGAACTTCTGCAAATAACTACCATTCGCATGTTCACAGCGAACCTCTATTGACATTTCACAAACCTTCAGGTCATATTTGTAGCCACAATACCAATAAAAAAAAGTGTCAAAAGAGTGCAACAACCTGGACAGTGTCACGCCAGAGGGGGGTCAATGGCTAAACTTCCCCCCAAAAATGCAGAGAGCAGCTGTCTAATGGCCGAAAATCCCATCTAGATTACAGATTTTGCCAAAAGTAAGCTGGAGTGGGCTGCCAGCCTGCCAGTACTTTCTGCAGCGCATCGCATTTGTCAGATCTCTCTGCAATGTCCTGCTTTAGTTTGTGATGGTGAACAACAACTACCAGCACACCTCAGCTCAGGATTATAACACAGCGCACAGTTCCCATAATACATCATACCCCACCCCCAGAGAAGGACTTTGTGGCTCAGTAATGATGGACTACATGTAACAGAACACCTTAGCTATAGCTTCAGATTAGTGTTTGGCTCAAATATTCGAATTTCGAATATATTTGGCGAATATCGGCTATTTGGCGACTATGGTGGCGGATATTTGCAATTTCGAATATACGCATTGGGATGCTTATGGGCATGGATTGCGAATATATAAGGTAATAACGAGGCGATTATAATTGCGAATAATTCACAATCGCATGCACACGAATATAAAATCGAATATTTGTAGAATTATTCTGGAAATATCGTAAATTCAAATATTTCCTATGCCGCTCATCACTATTACAGATCACTGGTTGGAGTATAATAGCAAAGTAGCTAAGCTATCCCTCAATCAGCAGCAGCTCTCCCTATCTATCTAGTACTAGAGACACTGGAGATGTAAAATGGCCACTGGGCTGCTCCTTAGGGGGGTGTCCTACAGGAGCGAAAAATGTGTTATTGGCTGTATTGTCCCACCTGACTGTGGGGTGAGGGGTCAAACTTCGTCTCCATGTTAAGTTATAGGGGGCGGGTAGAACACCCATTATGTTCGCTGGGCTTGCAAATATTTGTACACCGGGAACTGTCTGCCCGGCGAACTTTTCGCCCATCACTACTGACCAGGTCACTAACTCATATGCTAAGTCAGATGGCCTAATATGCATGTTTGAACCAAGTCAATTCTGAAGCCACTGGATTAGGATGACAGACAAGGGACTTGTCACTTGTCGTTGGATGACCAGTCAGTAATGAAGGTTATTCTCTTACATATTATAACAGGATACTTGAGGCAACGGTTAAAGCACAACTACACCCAGTTCTTAGTTTTGTGAGGAATGTGAGGAACTTAAACTGTAGTTCTGTTGAAGAGACCTTCCCTGATTTTTCTTCTACCCTCCACCTGGACAGGAAATTTTATTGTATTGTGTATTGTAATGTATTCTATCAGGGAGGATCCAGCACTACATAACCGTGATATGTACCTTCCAATCACTATGTATTCTATCAGGGAGGACCCGGCACTACATAGCAGTTATATATACCTTCCAATCACTATGTATTCCATCAGGGAGGACTCGGCACTAAATAGCAGTGATATATACCTTCTAATCACTATGTATTCTATCAGAGAGGACCCGGCACTACATAGCAGTGGTATATACCTTCCAATCATTATGTTTTTTTTATCAGGGAGGAACCAGCACTACATAGCAGTGATATATACCTTCCAATCATTATGTATTTTATCAGGGAGGCCACTATACTACACAGTTGTTGGTAGATCTAATCGAAATTTTATGGATCGATCTTAAGGTGTATAGTGGGGTTTACCCTGATAACAACCAATACACGACTCAACTTATTACTTGTGTTGAGTAGATCGCACAGTTGGCAAATGGCTATCGTGACTCTACAAGAAGGCCATTATTTTTTCTTTAAATTTTGTGTTATGTCTACAGTTCTCTTTTAACTGCAGCAAAGTCATACACATCATAAAAAATGAAAAAGTATGTGGATTTAAACGTGTTAATTTGCCAAAATGTGTACAAGCAAAGAAAACACAGATGAAAATGTTCCAAATTCACGTCCTTCCACCACAACATACATTTCAAAATTTGCACTTTTTTTTTCTCAGACCAAAGCCAAACTCATTGTTGCTCAAGACAAAGTTTTTGAAAATTGCTGTGGAAACGCAGTTAACAATCCCAGTGCAATTCTTTTTAATAATAGAACGAGGAAACTTTAATAAGGAGAGCTATTAAACGGTATTCCTAAGTGAAAACACGTACTGGAAAAGTGACGACAATTCTTTTGGGAACGATGCCAGAGTTTCCTGAAAAAGAGGTGTAGGGGGGGGGGAGCAGAGACTTCTATGAACGTATAGTGAAGTTATGTTTTCTATTCATTAAACCAGCCAGTGCCATTTTAGAACTGTATACAAGAAGCACTGAGACGGAGCTTAGACTAGAAAGTCCATTTAATGTGTCTTTATTCTGAGTTTTACAGCCAGGCCTGGGTTTTCGTCATTGAATTCTATAGGAGCTCAAACCTTGGCAACCAGAAGTAAGTACCTGCTACAGTCAGGTTCTTTACAGAAAAAACATTTTTGCTTTTACTGGTCCTGACAGATCTTTAAATATTGTAATTGTATAAAAATCTCACATGAGATGAATGTACGGCTGGCTGGAAAAACGCAAGGTAACTGAATATAGAGGGAAAATCTTTCCGTTGGCCTACCACTGGTTTTGGCCACCATTAGTAGGTTGACAGCTATAGGGTATCCACCCTCATGGTACTGTCCTGGTTCTCACATCATCTAATTACACAATTCTAAGTAACATCTCACTTAAAAGACTACTGTGGACAGGACTAGAACCATCAAACATACTGGTACTCTTTAACCCTTTTGCCTACTTGAGTTGAAAGCCATCTAGAAAAAAAACCCCAATTATGATGACTATTCTGTTGATTGGTTATTGGTCAAATCCTGTTAAGTTTCTCTTAACAACATCTATAAATTAGTAGGTTGACGGCTATAGGTATCCACCTACTAGTGGTACTGTCCTGGTTCTCACATCATCTAATCGCACAATTCTGAGCAACATCTCACTTAAAGGACTACTGTGGACAGGACTAGAACTATCAAACATACTGGCGCTCTTTAACCCTTTTGCCTACTTGGGCTGAAAGCCATCTAGAAAAAAAAACAATTATGATGACTATTCAGTGGATTGATTATTTCACTGTGATAGGTTAAGTTCCTCTTAACAACATCTATACCCAGGGGGAAAAAAGTGGTACTCTGGTACTCAAAAGGGGCCCAAAACTAGCTCTGCGTACCTGTATTATTGTTCCTCATATGCATACTAACAACTTGGAGGCGCTCTGTGTCTGCGCGGCCGCAGCTAAATGTTACATGTATACAATTTATGTCACTTGGATAACCGCAGGGAAACATGAATAACTATGAAAGGTTGCAGTTAGGGGGTGAAATTGGGAGTGTAATTTAATAATCCCCCAAAAAAAGATTGGACTTCTAAGTGTGTTGGGGATCTGGGGGATGAAAGTCCCAGTAGGCATATGTAAGGGTAAAATCTGACAAGAGGAAATCCCTGTGTGATAGCTGGAATATGACTATATATGACCAATATGAAAGACACTGCTGGTACTCTCAGGGGTTAGTTACTAACCCAGAAAATTTCAGGGTTGCACTACTCAGATATAAGATCTGGGGGTTCAAACGTATTGTACTGTCAGTTACATTTGACCCAAAGCTAGCTGGTGACCTGTGGATGGAGACCGCTAATCGGAGGATCAATCAGGAACATGCAGGTCCATCTGCAGTAGAATCTACCATGCAAGAAGCTGATACAGAGCACAGATAGGGAGACCACATACATATGGGGTGAGTACCAAACAACATCTCCTGGTACTCATCTGAGGAGCTCACTAAAAAGGTTATGTGCACCCCTGTCTATAAATTAGTAGGTTGACAGCTATAGGTATCCACCTACTAATGGTACTGCCCTGGTTCTCCCATCATCTAATCACACAATTCTGAGCAACATCTCACTTGAAGGACTACTGTAGACAGTTCTAGGACCACCAATCATACTGGCACTCTTTAACCCTTTTGCCTACTTGGGTTGTAAGCCATCTAGAAAAAAAAAACTATTATGATGACTATTCAGTGGATTGGTTATTTCACTGTGATAGGTCAAATCCTGTTAAGTTCCTCTTAACAACATCTATAAATTAGAAGGTTGACAGCTATAGGTATCCACCTACTAGTGGTACTGTCCTGGTTCTCACATCATCTAATCGCACAATTCTGAGCAACATCTCACTTGAAGGACTACTGTGAACAGGACTAGAACCATCAAACATACTGGCGCTCTTTAACCCTTTTGCCTACTTGGGCTGAAAGCCATCTAGAAAAAAACTAAAATTAATTAATATGACTGTTCATTGTATTGTAAGTTGTAGGGTTGTACCCAATGGTGCAGTAGTGTTTTTCATTGGTAATGCCTGTTCTGGGGGCCAACTTTGAGTCAGAAGCACAAATCTCCTTCATGTGGACGACTTCCTCTTACTTTTTGTGGTGAGGTGCAGGAAGTGAATACACAATGTTACATGATATTGGCAAATACAAAATTTTGCAACAGCTCCATCTAGATGGTCAGGACTTTGAAAAACCTGGACCCGAATTGAAATGAGACTTAAGATGAATTATCCATATTCTAAGTATGCATTACTGGCCGAGCTGGAGGAATGTCAGCTACGGATCTTCAACAATTTACTAGGCTCCGAGGATAGAGAAATATGATTAGCCATGGGCTGAACGTTTCGGAGCAGCTGGAAAGATGCTAGTATCTTGCCCCACATCTGGACAACAGATGTCTCTTCACGTGACCTATGTGCTCTGATGGCCAGATGCGTAAGTGAGCCTAAAGGGCTTGTTAAAGTGGCTCTCAGAGGTCCAACTATATTACATGGACTGGTCAGTTAAGGCCATCTGATGACCCCAATTTCTCTGCTATACTGAACATCATATTCAACAAAGAAGCAGGGAACGGCAGTTGTAGTGCATCCTTGGACTACATAGCCAGTTTAGGTACTGACAGTTCTCTAAATAACTTAGTTAAACCTAATAAGCAGCCATCTGTTGCCCAAGTCAACAGATACCGTATTTTAGGACTATAAGACGCAACCAAAGTTTTGAAAAGAAAATTAGGGGGGAAAAAACAGAGACAGCTATCAGATATCAAGTGAATATACAGAATGTTCCAGCAAAGTAGGCAGGTCTGGTTAATGCAATATACACTCTGTATTCCTCCAGCCAAAAGCCCAGTGCCAGGAGGGAGGTCTTCACTGCAGCAGAGTGCCAGGGCTGAAGCATGTGATTATACACTAGCAGTACCCATTCTCTGAATACACTGACTTATGAAGAGACACATTTTACAATCTGGCACTAACAACTTACCCATGAGCAGCTATTTACATATGGGAGGAGAGATGATTCTTAGTCACAAAATTTATTTATTGCAATGCAGAATGTTAATGTAAACACACAACTTATGTTGTCTGATTGGAAAATGTGTATTATGTGTACAATATTAGAGTGTGTGACCTTTTGTTTTTGGTGGCGATTTTTTTTTTGGCCAGGCAGTGTACATCCTTGAAAAAAACAAATATTTTCCAGTCGACAGAATGTCTTCCTAAAATTCGATGTAACAGGTTGATTTTGATCAAAGGAAGTGAATTAGGAAAACTTGTGAAATGAAATGTTCCTTTAAACACGGACATATCGGGTGTCTTGCGGTTGATGCCGGAATTACACAGGCCCCTGTAACTATTCAGCGTCAGTCTGAAGACTTCATGACAGCTATGTAAACTGCGGCGGCCTGTGTTTACATAGCTCTAGTAAGCAGTACTTTGCAGTGTTTAATATTCTCTTCCCTCTGGATCAGCTGAGAGCCAGTGAACCGTAAGGAAACTCCTCGCACACTATATATAACATCATTCTTTGCCTGTCATCATCTCCAGGCCTACTCCTCTGTGCTATGGGTATGCTAAATAAGCCATGAATCCGAAACCTTATGGAAGCTGTAGACACACACTGTAACGAGCAGAGACACTCCATCCAAGCAGTAAACATACAATAAAAAAATAAATCACATGTAATCAAAAAGCTATCAGTCATAACTACTGTATGTATGCCAACATTTTATGAAAATGTAAAGGTCCCCATGCACCATACAATTTCTGTACAATCACCTTTTCTTCTACCACAACCATGTAATATGAGGAGCTTTCTAAACCTTCCAATCACTATGTATTCTATCAGGGAAGACCTGGCACTACATAGTCAATACTGAAAAAACTGGAAAAACTCAATACTGTAAAAGTCCATGTTGGTAATGGACACAAGTACAAACTCTTACTCCCTATCGTACTCGCTTTATTAGTCTTTAGAACCCATAAGTTTACATAATTTCCAAACTAGTTTTGCATTCTTAAAAGAGTTTAAATATATATAACCTTTAGTGCTATATACTAAATTTAGAGCTTTAAACATTGGCGCATATTGGCTGTTTCCATATGGTTCACTGATCATGAATTTGTGCACCAGGCACTACCCACAATCATGACACTGTGCTTGTGAGTTGGTAGCTAGATTGCTTCACAGCCACCTGGGAAAGGCCAGTGAGCAGAATCCCTTTCAAGCTTACATTATACACAGGGGTGCACATAAGTGGTACTCTGGTACTCAAAAAGGGCCAGAAACTAGCTCTGCGTACCGGCATTATTGTTACACAGCTCATATGCGTACTAACAACAGTGTGCAGGGCTGAAACTTTAGCATGTACAGTGGAGGAAATAATTATTTGACCCCTCACTGATTTTGTAAGTTTGTCCAATGACAAAGAAATGAAAAGTCTCAGAACAGTATCATTTCAATGGTAGGTTTATTGTAACAGTGGCAGATAGCACATCAAAAGGAAAATCGAAAAAATAACTTTAAATAAAAGATAGCAACTGATTTGCATTTCATTGAGTGAAATAAGTTTTTGAACTTATTTCACTTAATGACAAACTTACAAAATCAGTGAGGGGTCAAATAATTATTTCCTCCACTGTATCTATATCCTAGTAGTACCCACTCACCCCCTGAGGAGAGACATTTTACCAGCTGAGCTAGTTAAAGTTTGTTTGATTATGTCCCTTTGGCAGCAATTGCAGCCTTAAGTTATTTTGAATATGATGCCACAAGCTTGGCACACCTATCCTTGGCCAGTTTCACCCATTCCTCCCCACAGCACCTCTCAAGCCTCTTCAGATTGGATGATCTCTCCAGAGCTGTTCCATCAGATTCAAGTATGGGCTCTAGCTGGGCCACTCATGTACATTCACAGAGTTGTCCTGAAGCCACTTCTTTGATATCTTGGCTGTGTGCTAAGGGTCATGGTGCTGCTGAAAAATAAACCCAGTCATCCCAGTCTGAGGTCAAGAGCACTTTTCATCCAGGATATCTCTATACATTGCTGCAGTCATCTTTTCCCTTTATCTTGACTAGTCTCCCAGTACCTGCCGCTGAAAAACATCCCAACAGCATAATGCTGCCACCACCATGCTTCATTGTAGGGATGGTGTTGTGCGAAAGTTCAATATTTGTCTCATCAGACCAGAGAATTAAATTTATCATGATCCTTCAGGTGCCTTTTGGCAAACTCCAGGCAGGCTGCCATGTGCCTTTTTCTAAGGAGTAGCTTCTGTCTGGCCACTCTACCATGCAGGCCTGATTGGTGGATTCTTGCAGAGATGGTTGTCCTTCTGGAAGTTACTTCTCTCTCCACAGAGGACAACTGGAGCTCTGACAAAGTGACCACCTTCCTGATTAGGGCCCTACTCAGTTTAGATGGCTGGCCAGCTCTAGGAAGAGTCCTGATGGTTTTTGAACTTCTTCCACTTTCAGATTAGTGTTAAGCTCGAATATTCGAATTGCAAATATAGTTGTGAATTTGGCTATTCGAGAATTCACAAATTTCATGAACATGGTGGCAGACGGGGCTTTTTTTCTGGGGGAACGCACCGGAACGCCGTTCCCCCACCTATTCTCAGCCTCGTCCGGAGGTCTGACCCGTGCTCTCTGCACAGACAGAAAGGAGAGACTCACATCCCCCTTGGCCCCCCTCTCCTCCTCCTCCGATGTGAGTGTGACAGGCAGAAGATTCTGTGTTGTGCTTCCTGTAGCTCCCCTTGCAGATACGTCCTCCCCAGCCAATCAAACACAGGACAGGACACACCCTCCCCTCTCCAGCTGTGTAGAAACTTAGCTGAATAAATCTGTGTGTAACTTTAACTTTGAACATTCATAGCACGAAAACCATTAATAGTATAATCATGAAACTTTCAGGGTCAGTAATGCTCACCTACTACTACTTACACCCCGAGTTTCACCCCTCTAGCTACAACACCTCTAAGTTAAATTTCAGCTAAAATACAGCTATCAGATATTGCTTGAGCATAAAGCACTATTCTGCTGCATACATGCTCTCACATATCCTAATTTGAACAAATAGATCTTTGAAAACTCTGAATGGAAGAACCTTGACATTTTTGGGGTTACCCGTTAACCCCTGAGACTACATCCATGCAAATTTTCAGGTCCCTGAGCACAATTCTTCCTACTAAAATCACATATTGCTTGGATGTAGTCTCATTTTTTAGATCGCCAAGTTTTTTTCAGTTGTTATTGTTAAATGCATACAATTTATGTCACTTGGATAACCGCAGGGGAACATTAATAGCTATGAAAGGTTGCAGATAGGGGTGTCACATTGTAAATTACTAATCCAAAAAAGGGTGTCGGAGCATCTGGGGGTTGAAAGCGGGGCTTTTTTTCTGGCGGAACGCATTGCAGCGGCATTCTGCCACCTATCTTACGGGCGCGCCATGGGCGGGCAATTTGCAGCGAGGGAGAGGTGGCTCTTTCTCTTTGTTTATGGGCGGTGGCCCTATGACAGGGCGTCTCCTCCCCTGTCCATGCTGGAGAGATCTTTCTCTTCAGCGTGGACTGGGGGGTGGAGTTGTAGCCATCCTGAGGGAGGGGAGGTGGCGCGCCTGTACGGGGGTGCGGGGGCACACGCCTGCCTGCGCTGGCGGGCGCACGTGCCCCTTTTTCCCCTATGGGGAGCTATTTATGTCTCTCCCCCTGGCGGGCGCACGTGCCCCCGTTCCCCCGAAGCTATTTATGGAGTGGACACCTGGCATAAAAGGGGGCAGTTTTAGGGGGCGGTCCTAGGGGTGGGAAGCGGCGTGGCCAGGGGAGGGGGTGAGTTCCACCACCTTTTCTCTGAGAAAAAAAGCCCTGGTGGCAGATATTCACAATTTCGAATATTCGCGATATTCTGCATTGGGAAGCTTATGGCCATGGATTGCGCATATATATTCACAATGCAAAAATAAATAGAAGGCAATTATAATTATTATTATAGTATATCATCATTGATTTATATAGCGCCAACATATTCACGCAGCGCTGTACAATACATTAGAGTGGAGGATAAACAGCACAATCAATAAAAAACACAGGTTACAGGTTAATGACACAGGAGGAATAGCTGGACCCTGCCCGGGTGGGCCTAACAGTCTAATCGGTTGGGGAACAGTATACAATAGGTGGGGTATGGGGCTGGTATGGGTGTGTTAGAAAGAGAAGATGGATGCCAGGTGAGAGGTGGGTTTTTAGGGCTTTTTAAAAGTGCCATAAGCAGTCTATTGGAGAGGGAGAGAGTTCAGAGAGTAGGCGGCCGAGAGAAGTCCTAAGCCTTGCGTGTGATGAGGTTATGAGCGGGGAGGATTTTGGGTTCATGAGAGCGGGGGAGGGGGTTTAGGGGGGTGTATTTGTACCAGTTGGGATGTAAGGAACAGGGGGGTGGAGATTTAAAGCAAGGCACAGAATTTGAATTTGATTCTATGGAGAACTGGAAGCCAGTTAGAGATTTGCAGAGGCAGCACAGAAGAGACGTTTGAGGAGTAGATGAGTCTAGCAGCCCCTTCATATTGACTGAAGAGGTAAAAGTTAGAGAGAGGGAACCAAAGGAGATGTTACAGTAGTCAGAGGAGATGATGAGAGGTTTTTGTTGGTCTTGACCAGGAGTTGGTGGTCTCTGGAGACGGAAGGGCGTGGATTTGGAGAGTTTGGGAGATGGAAGTGGCAGGATTTTTAGAAATGGTCTCTTGAATGTGGGATAACGGAGAGCGCAGCCAGAGTCGAAGGTGAACCAAGGAAGCGAGCTTGTGGAATGGGGGATGATGACGGTTATTACTGTGAGTGAGATGTGGGGGGAGGCTTGGAAGGTGAGGGGGAAAGATGATGAGATCTGTTTTGCTAGGTTGAGTTTAAGTAATCTGTCAGACATCCAGAAGAGATGCCGATAGGGCAGGAGTGAGAGATGTTGTCCAGGACAGAGGGGTAAAGGCGGGGGTGGGATAGGTAGATTTGGGTATCGTCAAGCATATAGATGGTATTGCAGACCAAAGGATGGATGGAGTTTGCCAAGGAGGAGGTATAGAGGGAGAAAAAAGAACGGGGCCAAGGATTATGAACATTTGAGGACGCCAACCGGAGGGGGGTGTGAGAGAAGAGGAGCCATTGAAGGAGGTTTGGCAAATAAATTCAGTCAGGTAGGAGGAGAACCAGGAAAGAACAGAGTCACGAATAATTGCGAATATTCACGAATATCGAATTGAATATTAGTAGAATTATTTGTGAAATATTACAAATTCAAATATTGCCTATGCCGCTCATCACTGTTACAGATAATGGAGGCCACTGTGGGACCTTTAACCTCCCTAGCGATATGCCCGAAGTCAGTTCGGGCAAAGGGAAGCTGCAACTATCGATACACCCGAACTGACTTCGGGCACATCGTGGGAGCTCACCTGCTCCGTCACCGCCATCTTCTGTCTTCTTCTCCGTCCTCTTCCGGGTCCCGGAGTGACGTGTGACGTCACGGAGGCGGGACCCGGTCCCCGGTCTTTTTTTAAATCTTTTTTTTTTTTACTTTTGAGCTGGATTATAGAAATGTCTTTCTATAATCCAGCTCAAAGTGGATCCCGCTAGCAGAAACGCTCGCGCTGAGCGTTTCTGCTAGATGGATCTTACTTCGGCTGCACCCGAGCAGATACGGAAATAGCCGAGGTCTCCGGCTATCTCCGTGATCGGCATTCGGGTCCCTTGATCACGTCATCGGCCGGCGGGAGATTTAAAGGTACAAAAAAAAAAAATTTTCTTAGATTTTTTTTTTCATTTTTTTACATTTGTTTTTATTTTGATTGGATTGGATAAATGTTTTATAAATGTTTTATCCAATCCAAATCAAAAGAAAAGAATACAAGTGTAAACTTATAAAAAAAAAAAAAACTCTAAAGCCGCCATAGCGCTTCCATCTGTGGCCGTTTTGTGAATGATCACCATGCGCATTCGGGGTGATCGCATTGTGATCAATCGCAAAATGAACGCCGCCCACCTGGAGCAACCGTTCGTACTCGCACAAAACTTTGATCAGGCAGAGAACAAACGTTTTTCTCTGGTCGATCACAACCGCTGGCTCTCTGTGTGCCTGCAGCATTTCTAGAAAGCTGCAGGCACACAGAGGCTTTCCGCCCCCATCGGCGTCATCGGTGACGCCGATAGGGGCGGAAAGGCAAAACACTGTATCACTTTTGGTACAGAAATCTGCACCTCAGTGAACCGCCAGGGAGGTTAAAGCAGCAGAAATTTTTCTGTAACCTTACCCAAACTTGTGCACCAGACAACCCTGTCTGAGGTCTACAGACAATTCCTTTGACTTCATGCTTGGTTTGTGCTCTGAGATGAACTGTCAACCTTTATATAGACAGGTGTGTGTCTTTCTTGACTTTACTACAGATGGACTCCACTTAAGCCACAAAAACAACTCACGGATGATCAGGATGCACCTCAATTTTGAGCTTCATGGCAAAGGCTGTAAAAACATGTGCTTTTCCATTTTTTTCCCTAATAAATCTGTCAAAATCTAAAAAATAAGTAAACTTTTTCACATTGTCATTTTGGGATGTTGTATGAAGAATTCTAAATGGAAAAATGAATTTAATCCATTTTGGAATAAGGCTGAAACAACAAAACATGGAAAAAGTAATGTGCTGTGAATAGGTGCTCATGGGTAAGTTGTTAGTACCAGATTGCAAAATGTGTCTCTCCATAAGTTGATCTTTGGTTTAGAGAATGGGTACAGCTCTAATTGTTGGTAGTTGCCTTTTGGTTTGGGTGGAGGGAATGGAACTAATTCCAGTATCCTGGCATGCAGAGCTCTTGCTTCCATGATGTTTGGAACTAAAACTTGGCAGACCATAAGACATTTTCCTTTTTTTCTTAAAGGGGAAAAAAAGTATTTCTCATGTCAAAAAAATACGGTACCTTCAATATAACTGTACATTAGTTGGCAATATAGGGTACGCACACAATGCTGAAAGGTCTATGTTATGTGATATTTTCAGGTTCCATCGTCAATATACATTAAAGTGGATTCAACTGGAAAAAAATGAAAAGTAATTTCATCTCGCACCCAATGTCGTCCTTTTCCTGGATGTGAGGAGGTCAAGTTGCCTTTCTGTGCTCCAGAATTCCTGGCGTCCTGGGGCTTGGAATGCAGGTGGAATTACCTTGTCTACCAGCTTGCAGACATCCTCTCTATTTACTGGTCATAACATACGGATTGCTTGTCCCAAGCCCAAAGCCTTGCTGAGCCCTGACATTCGTAGACACTTCAATAACAGCATTTTATTAAAGACAGTGAGGCATTATCTGGTGTTCAGTGTGCATTGAGTATAATAGTGGCAGGCGAAATGACATGTTTTCATTCTGTTCTAATGATTTATGACTAAGAAAGCAAAGTTGGAGGGAGCCATGCTTGTGTTGGCCATCGTCCAACGTAGCATCGAAACATTATAGTGAAGGAGTGTTACAGCAAAGTTGTACTCTACAGGCCAGTGTCTTCTGGTACCATAACTCTGAAACATGGAGAGAACATTCTTGTTTAATCCTGCAGAAATACTAACTAAAATTCAAGGTGCATGTTATATCTATTAGATTGTAAGCCCGTCTGGGCAGGGTCCTCTACTCCTCCTGTGTCATACCTGTACCTGTGTGTTATTGTGTGTTTGTATCTCCACTCTAATGTATTGTACAGCGCTGCGTAATATGTTGACGCTATATAAATAAATGATTATAATATTAATATTTTTTTTATTACTAGCCACTTCTGAACATTTACTATGGAATTAACTTAAAGCAGACCTACCACCATAAATTCATCATTACATTATTGGCACTAGAAGTGCCTGATAATATGGAGGTATGTATAAAACACAAACCCCCCAAAAACATACCTGTGATGAGTAATTTAACAAGATGCCTCACAGCCCCTCCTGTCTCTGATGATGCGTGCCGTGGCGCCCCCTAGCACCCACGCAAAGAAAGACATGTAAATCTCTAATCTTGGCTCTGCATTAAAACAAATGAGACAAATTTTCCCATAGAAAACCATTATAAACGCCGCTAGTGGCCAATCATGATATTGCACTTCGTGTTAACCCCAGAAACCTGAAAAATTACGATGGAATCTCTCACATGATTCCAGGGGACAGCAGGTAAGTATATATTTATATTGTGGAGCGCTATGCCACCATCATACCAGCTTAGAGGTAAGTCAAACTTTTATTTTACATATATATTTTTTAGATTTTGAGTATACATCCTCTTTAATCTATTTATATTCATTTTACGTGTAAATTGTAGGATATTACGAATGATACCTAGCCTTAACATGCTTCATAGAAGCTTATATAAATAATATAGACATGGGGTTTTAATGTGCACATTAACAATTAGACGTTGATTCAAAAACAAATATCTTTATTGTTCACATTAATAACTTAAAAACAATTCAAAAAATATTTACATACTTTTTACCTCCTAAGAGGTGGATATAAAGATGGAGGAGTTCTTTTTTATTTAATCAATAAAGTTTAGGAGGAGTTCTTATATTACAACAGACAACAAAATGTTATCCTCATTTTACATTGATTGCAGTGGTTCCCATTATTGAGCCCCCCATTCCTATTCAAACACAGGTTAAGAATGAGGGCCTGCGCCCCCCTGGAATACCTTCACTAATTGGTATACATTACTTAAAATGGATCATGAATATTCAACAAGTTTCTCCATTACATGGGCTATATCAAGAAGACCATGAGGTGTCCCCTTTCCATGAAACATTTCTTCATACCATTAAATGCATAATTCCAACATTTTTACCAGCACCCCTAGTGCTTACAAATGCTTCTCTGGCATCTCAGGTCTTTGTTTAAAACCCCAAAAGTGGTAAAGAAATCATTTTGGCCTCTGCCCTAATTCTGGTCCTAAATCAAGACTTTGGTAGAAGGTTAAAAATAACTCAAGTGTGTCTTCTTCTTAGAACTTATCGGAGGCATTTAGGCTTCTTTTCATATATGAAGCATTGTATCACTTTCAGCTTAGCTTATAGTAACTAACCAAACTGACCATAGCATTGAGTTAAGGCTACATTCAATTTTGGTTGTGAAAGGTAGTCTACATACAGATATGTATGCAATTGGATTGGGACTCATGTGTCATTATGGGGAAGTCTGCAATTTCGGTTGGACAAAGTCAGATAAG
Source organism: Ptychadena robeensis (assembly GCA_036250615.1). NCBI lineage: Eukaryota > Metazoa > Chordata > Amphibia > Anura > Ptychadenidae > Ptychadena > Ptychadena robeensis. The sequence continues at coordinate 97,549,168 of CM070038.1, forward strand.
CATCACTATTGAGGTGCTTACTGCTTGAGGAGTCCTTACTTACTGAGTCATACTGCTTGAGGAGTCCTTTTGCATGGATTAAATATATCTTTTTAACACATATATTGTAAATCAGTAAATACATTAATCACTCTAAAGCTGAATGTTAAATAACATAAAATGGACCCTTGACTTACAAAATCTTACAAATTGGTTCTCAAGCGTCGTTGTAAGTCAAGTCAAAATAATAAGTCCCCATAAAGTGTTCTGAACCTCTAGAAGCTCCCAATACCTCACCTTT
>CM070038.1:97550239-97561226 GCA_036250615.1 Ptychadena robeensis
GCACGCCCGTCGGTCAGATTAAAATCCGGCCGTTTATCAGCATGTGTATGGCCAGCATAATGACTTCAGTTAGCCAATTTGCTGTTTATTGCAAATGCTAAAACATTGGTTGCAACTGAAGTTGGCCTTAAATCAAGCCGGTTATAATTCAGTGTACGTGGATTGTTAGGGGCATTATTTAATTATTCCCTCATTTTCTTTTTTCCTAGGAGCCAAATATGTAATATGACTCTTCTATCCCCAACCGATCCTTCCTTTCTCCCACTCCTTAAAAAATATGTTACTTAATGACCTACTGAGCAGGAAGTATGGAAAACCTATGACCTTTGCGCTAGGAAGAGTGTGGGGCTGAAGTCAAGAACTCATACAGAATCTTAGGTCTGTTTAGGTGCCTTCACAGCGGAGAAAATCCCTTACGACACATTGTTTTGCCAATGTTTCAGAGTGTTTTGATTTCATAAATTTTTTTTTCTAATTTAAAATGCAATTAGACAGAAATCCTTCATTTCTTTTTAATCATGTGTCAGAAGATTGACCTCTTGGGTTTTCGGGTAAACTCTACGTAGTAAGAGTGTAACGATCTCAGTTCAGGCTCCAGTAGCTGAAACAGCAATCAGAACACAGGTGATCACAGTCCAAGAACAGAGCACAAACACAGGTAACAGTCAGGGAACAAGAAAAAGAGTAGTCAAATCCAAGCCAGGGTCAGCAGCCAATGGTGTCACGTCAGGAATGGAGCAATGAGAGTAGAGTAGTCGATAATCAGAAGCCAAGGTTCGGTACACAAGTTATCAGAAATCAGAGCACGATGAGGAGACAGAGCGAGTTATTGGCAGGGCACAATAATCTACCATTGAATGCAAGTTGGGACCTGGCTTTTATAGGAAGTCCAGGGGTGTGGCCAAGGGTTCAGGGTTCATGAGAACTAGGTGACTTGGTATCAAGGTCCAAGGGATCCAGCAAGGCATTAAGTCTAGGCATATTGTGAGGTGGCTCAGCAGGTAGAGCTACAACCAGGTGTTGGAGCATGCCTGGGTTAGAATCCTGACAAAGGGAGATTAAAACTGAATACTGCTGATTTTAAAGATTAAAATAAAACATAACATACATTTTACTTTGATGTATCTATGGTGGGATCTTATTCCTATGCTTCTAAAAAAATCTTGTTAGCCTTTTTCAAATTTCGTATCCATAATAGTATTCGTATCCAAACACAATAAACCCAAAGATGACTTGGAACCATTGGCGAATCCAATAGATTTTTTCTATTTGCCTAAAAGGTCATTTTTGTTAAAATATAAAACACCTCTGCACCACATTTCCCTCCACACGCAAGTTCCAATAAAATCAAAGTTCAAAAGAGGAAGATGTCCCTAGGTGCCCTGTTCTTTGGAAAGCATAAAGTTTCATGAAGATATTCTGTTGGCCATTTCTAGGTGGAATGATGTAGTGGAAGATTTTTTAAAATTAATTTCGGGAAAGATATACTTTTTACTGGAAGTAATATTTGGTAATGTTGACATATGCCATGTTGATTGAAGGAAAGAGTGAATTTTGTCATGAAGAAAAACACCACTTGGATGTGTTCCAATTCACCAGGTAGAAGGGAACCGGTGGGATTTTGGAACCTACAGGTTTTAGTATCTGTAAAACACAATTATGCATGTATTCTGCAGCCATGAGAAGAGACTACACACAGTGTCTAGACACAGAGGAACATCTAGAGCAGGGGTCTAAATCTTTAGCCTGGGGGCCAAATCTGGCCACTAGTGTTATTATATTTGGCCACAAGTTTTTTAAGAAAATTGTAATTAAGAAATGGATGGTACAGATTTAGGGCCACCATCCAAAATCTTTAAACCACCCCCCCACCCAAGACATTGACCGCACATCCTGACAACAGCATCAAGGCTGAAGCAGCTTGCAGGATGGGGAACCGGTAGCCATGCTGATGACACAACAACAGCGGGCAACGGACCACCAGGTCTCCTAGATGGAGGTCCCCCTGTACAGGCCTGACAAAGGCCCTGCACAGATGGGTCATCTATTTGACATTGGATTTCACATGTGTTCTAGTATTACACTTTGCTTGTTAGGGATACAACAAATACACAGTACTCACCTGTCTGCTGTCTTGATCCAGGTAGGCTGATACCCAAACCCCCAACATACATACTTGCCTGCCCTCTTGCTGGTTACTGGCACCACTATAATTCTCTCTTGAGATGACCATCTTCTAAGATGTCCGCCAGAGCCGCTTATCTTTCTTCCAGTCTCCTCTTCACTCCTTCACTGATTGTGACAGACTAAAAAGGGGGCAGACACTAGAAAAAGCGATCTTCATAGCATCTTCCCTCAGCACTGCCCTTACTTGTCCATCACAGTCTTGAGGGGAAGAGCCGAGGGAAGGCTAGATGAAGGGGTCTTAATCTACTCTACACTGCACTCTAGTGATTTGGTGCAAGGAGACTTGGCAAGGTGATGTCTACCTTCCCAAGTCTCTTGTGCCTGGAGTGCGCTGTGGTGGAGCATTGCCGTATCTTCACCTTTTTTTCAGGTAATTATATTTTTTAACCCCTGGTTAAACAGGTCCGCTTTAAGTTTGTTTTCATAAAGCTTCCTTAATTGTTGCCAATATTTCAATTGATATCAAGTTGGCCAGAAACGTTTTCCAAATGTTTTATTTTGGCTCATTTTGTATTTGAATTTGACACCCCTAAACCCACCAACCCCAAGTTGTTTAGGATAAAGTCTGAGTTAAATGAAAGGCACCAAAACTTTTTTTTTTTTTTAATAAACTGATTTTGATTGGTTGCTGTAGGATTATTTTGCTGTTGTTTTTTAAATCCCCTTGAAGCACCTGATTGTGGAATTGTGCATAACTTTTTTTATGTTTGGTTTTGTATGGTTGAATGCTTTGGATGACCCTTATGAAAGGACTATTTCTCTACCCCACCATGTATCTTTCTTAGGGACTTCATAGCCTACACAATATTGGCTGAGTCAGCGTTGTGTTCTGCTAACAATGCAACGTGATACCCGGTGAATAAAACATGTCATAGCCCAAATTAGTGGGAATTCGTAACATTAACCATCAGGAAAAAAGAAAGAATTGTTGCCTTTGCCAAAAATTCTCAAACAGGATTAGTCAACATAATGTTCTTGTTTTTCTAGAGTGCAGCAAAGACGCTGAGCGCTGCAGCAAAACACGACGTCCCTTCTCTCACAATGCCGTTGAATAAGTCATGAACCAGAAGTTGTTTTTAGAGCTTTCTTTCAGCTTCTTCTTTGGGACGCAAGAAAACAATTGCATAAACTTCTGTTTGTAGAAGATCAGGAAACAGATAAACCACAGAGGGATAGGAATTTCACCCACTGTGGATAGTTGGGATTAGGAACATAATGGACGGGCAACATGATAAAGAACGATGTTTGCTAACATTCAATTAATGTGCAAATTTGGGCTAAACCATAGCAACCAACCAACACTTACTGCCAGGCCCATAGAACTTGTCCACAGAAAGTATACCCAATACTTGGGTTTGACTTTCCCATGCCGACCCTTTGCTTTAGAGTTCTTTTGAGCATTGGGGAAGACATTGAAGAGAAAAGGGCTTAGTCAGGTGCCGTAGACAGTACAGCTGTGTTTACTTTAGCATTTACTATTGTGGGGGAAACGCTTGTGTGTACCAAGCAACTTGGCTCTGGTGTCATAAAGTTTTCCACAGGCATTACCATGAGCCCAGTACTTTGATGTCCATATATATGGGGAGTAGTATTCTAGTTGTGTAGGGCCAGCACCGCCCCCATTGTGTGCAACACATCTTCCATCAGACACACTGGTGTTAATCAAGGTTTACCTGTCTGGTTCCTTTTAGAACTCTGCTTGGGCCTCAGCTGCAGATCGTTGCACCCCGTGACAGATCTCGCTCACCTGGAAGGCAATGTTCCCAATGCAGGCCATTGCACAATGTCTCAATAAGTCCATACACACAATTACTTTAGTGTAAGATCTGGTACCTTTATTCTTGACATCACGGTACAGCTTCACAGTCCATGCCATCACCATGCCAGCCATTGCCATCTCAGTCTCACTCCTAGCACAGAACTCTACCCAGTGTCAACTCCTACCATGGCCACCCTTGCCCCAAGATGGGTACAAAGGGAAAGTCACTGGTTACATCTTTGCCATCTCTTGTCTCCAGCCCACGGACCAGCGGTGTCCATCCCCATGAGGGCTAGTGTCCAGTGCGACACTCACACGACCACTGCTGGTCAACACTGCCATTCACCTACTGTGTACTGACCACTCCGCTACAGTTGATTACCTCAGATGAACGATGATGGCCACATCCCAACCAAACACTTAAAAAGTGAATAATTAAAACAATGTTCTCTCCACCCAAGCAAGAGTGTTAAGGGACTTTTAAGGCATCCAAAATCTCTTAAAATTGCATAACAAGATTTATTGATGAACGTGAAACATGACCATGCATTACATCAATGTTAATTCTGTCAATCCAAGAAGGGGATGGGGGCACCAGAGGGGTGCTTCCCAGGGGACTGATCTGCCTTGGACCACCCCCCGAATACAGCCTTATCTTGGGGCTTTGTAATACACAGGGTCAAACAACATAAAAAGTTGTCATCTATAGTCCACTTCTTGTGTCCTCCTTTCTTTTCTTTTTTTTTTATTATTCTTTCATTTTTCGTATTAAAATATGGACGGACAACGGATATGTGTTAGATCACCAAAAACTAAATAGGAAAAACTACTACTAGAACTACTACAAATACAGATAAATACCTGTTGATTTCCCATACATCCAGTATCTTCATAACTTCCTGTTTCAGCTGACAACACAGTGCCCCTGCCACCTTAATATCTCATACCAATGTCGTTGTCAACTCCTAGTTATCCTCCCAGAACAAATCTCTACGTTCTCATTTTCATGCCACATGGATGATGAAAAATTAAGATGATTTTGCCCCGACATATCCCTTTAATAAAGGAGCATTGTTAAAATGTGAGCTCCATAACACTTTTCTGTGTCTAAATTCCAGAAGAAATTTTCACAAACCAAACCCAGACCTCCCCACTTCCATAGGAGTTGGTATCTGAACCAACTTGGACCCTTGCAACAAAACTCTTGGAAGGGTTTAAGCTTCTCCATAGACCTCTTGGATGCTTCAAGCTTCTCCATAGATCTCTTTGATGCTTTAAGCTTCTCCATAAACCGCTTGGACGCTTTAAGCAATTTCTAAAATCTTTGTATCTCAGGCCTTCCTATATCGAAAACATACCATATGATGTTTCCTACACACATGAGTGATTACACCATCCTGGACAAAGTGTGATGGCGCCAACACATTGCATCTTAAATTACATAATCACAATACTAGAGTGTATTGGAGCCAATCTGCATCCTAGTGGAGGCCCCTCTTCAGAAGAACGTACATGGATACTCTTACTGGCACATAGTAGTTTGTAAGGCACGCAGTGATTCTTTCCAGTTTGTTTTCTGAACATATTATATGCTATGGGACCCAACTATTATTAATGGAGATTTCACGATTTGTTCCAATATCCGATATCAGAGCGCGGAACCAAACGATTGACTTCTTCTCCGTATGCTGCATTTCCTTCCTCTTTTGTTTTTGCCCTAATGCATGTTTTTAAGACAGAATGTATCTATTTTCTGTTGTTCTTTGTACGATGCCAGAGAATTTTCCATGCCCGAAATTCCTTTCCACTCACAAAGCCGCCCTGGGCAGCTTGAAACAACTGGAAGACATCTGGCCCGAAACACTGCGCGCGAGTCCACCTTCCCAACTCCTCCTAATACGTTCCTTTTCATCGTGTTGGTTTAGAAAATTAAAGTGTATCCTAGGAAAAAAAACACAGATGTTTCAAGATCTAAGTGCGTGGATTTAATTCAAATCCCCCTCTCTATTACCGGACACTTTGCTGGCTTTGGTACATTTGCATTCTGCAGTTAACGGCAGCTGTCGAAGGAACAGGTTTCTACCATGCCGAGGCAGATGGACGGATTTACACTCTAACCTTTGCCTGACTCTGGTTGATCCCTTTGTGTAACACGAACCCATGACTGAGCATTGATTTCAGCAGCATTAGATGATATCAGAAGCCAGAAGTGTGAACATTAGCAAAATGCAGATTGCCCGATAATGATTACACGTTTCGGTAGTGGACAGAATGATGTTGAATTCGGCCAGATCCAGCGGAGAAGATCCAGGATCCAGGGATTCATATCCAGGGAGGGGAAATACAAGTTGGGTGCATACATAGTTTTAGGTATCTTTTGCATCACTTTAGACCAAAACCCCAAATCAAATAGCTAAATAGAAGAATGAAAATGCACATTTTTTGGCAAGTCTTGTGGTTCATATTGCCCTACAAGCAATGCCCATAGTTAAATGTGTAGTCTTCCTTTTGCTTCTGGATCGTTAGTAGTCCATGATATGTCTGTGAAGGTTCTCATTCATCCAGGTCATTGTATATCTATAGTTTAATTCAAAGCAACTGGACTTGCTGTGTTTATTGCGCTAATCATCCGACGTCCTTTCTCAATTCAGAAAAAAACCTGGCGACATACTGAGGCAACAACTGATTCACTCTAAGGAACAACACCTAAACACAAGAAGAGCGACATTGTATATGCAGTACAGTGCAGCGAGGAGTGTTTTGACTTGTATGTGGGAGAAACAAAACAACAGTTACAACAGCGTATGGCCCAATACTGAAGAGGAAACTCCTTGGGTCAGGACTAAAGGAGAAAGGAAACATGTTTGAGGATTCACAAGTTCACATTCTGGATAGGGAGGAGGACTGGTTTCAGAGAGGTGTGAAGGAGACAGTGTATGTGAAAATGGAGAAACCAAGCTTGAACAGGGGTGGGGGTGCGACATCTATTTTGTGCCACTTACAATGCTGCTTGAACACCTCTCTTTTGGAGGGATAACACCCACTCACAGCATTAATCGTGCTACTGTAGTAACATCTACCTCCATGAGGCTCAGACCCCATGCTGGTTAGCACATTATGGGATTGGAGCTGTAGTAAATGAATTTTAACACATTTGTGAATGTGTATTTGTGTATACAGTGAAACCTGTTCACCTATGTATTATACTGTATATTCGTGTATATGCCTTTAATTAATGTATCAAGTGCCAGGTAGCTGCTGGGATCCTACCAGAGGTCAGGCCAAGGCTCCCCCACTTCTTGTTTACTTTTCCTAATCAGCCCAGTAACTGCCACTGGCCAACCCCTTTCCATAGCTTATAAATATGTGTTCCTCAGAATGTTCTGTCTCCAGAACAGAGCAGATGCCCTATTAGGTGGACCCTGTGCAGAGGAGCGACGAAGTGTCTCCCACACCTACCCCACTGATGGGATCAAGTCTCCCCTCTTGGATTGACCACGCTTTGGATGAGAGCCGTGGCCACCTCTTTCCACTCTCAGCTGCTGGTTAGGGCACCGTTCGGAACTGTAGCTCCTAAGCCTTATACCCCATCCCTGCCATTGGATATGGTGTGAAAAAAATAGCTGTTCTTAGTAAAGACTGTGAATATTACCGCATTCAGCTGAGAGGACAGTGCTTTATTAGAGTGTGAGAGCTGTGAAGACAGTGTGCTTCGAACACTCCAAAGAACCTGGTCGTAGTAGTTCTCCAACTGGCACTACCCGACACTACAGAGCTATACCCCAAAGTATATATTTCCAGAAAGATCATATATACAGTCACTGTAAATAGTGTTGATGGGCATATGGTATATTCAAATTTGCGTAATTTCGTGAATATATTAAGGAACATTCTACATTTGTAAAATTCGATTTGACTATTCTATTGCCTTACCCTCACGTACAGTGGCGGCGCCAGAGGGGTGCTTGGGTGTGCTTAGCACCCCCAAAATCCTCGTCCAGCACCCATGTTGTACATGGAAATCAAATTTTTTGGGAGGGCAAGCTCTCCTAGCACCCAGGTAGCACCTTCAAAAAAAAATGGCTGGAGCCACCCCTGCTCACGTAGGTGTTTGCAAATATTTGCAAAGATTTGTGAACCAGCTTTACGGCCTCTCTTCTTCATGACTTGGGGCCAGGCCGATGGAGGAAGTGGACTCAGTTAACCGATCTAACTCCTGTAGCTTACACCTTAAACTACAAATAAAGACATGACACAATGCTCAAGTTTAAGTAGAAATGTATTAAAGGCCACAGCTTATAAAAAAAAAACAAACAAAACAAAAACTTAGCAATAACCATTAAACTACTGCGAAGGTCCCTGACAGCGCCCTTAACAATGACGAGCTCCAAACCAACCTGTACCGGCCACCAGCCTTAAGAGCTTGGTGGGTACTAAACTTTCTCCTGAAGCCTTCCAGGCCTATCTCTCATTGGGTCATTGAACCTTACATGCGCTCAGGGTTCGACCAAAACTGCCCCACCATGAGGACATCACCACACGGACCTTCACATGCGTCTACCCCAAGGACACTGCCAAGGACCCGCCCACTGTGACATCGCACCTGTCGGAAAAGCAAAGCACTAGTGCCGGAATTCACAGATGAAGAGATGAAAAAAAAAAACACGAAAAATTTGTTTGGGAATTCCCTCCATGGGACTTTAAGTGGTAAGTGGACTCTAAGGATATTGCTTGGAAAATTATTCTTTAAAACAGATTTTTCTTTTCACAATTTAATAAAACAATAATGACATCATAGCTATTGTACAGATTGTTCAGATTTGCAATTTTTTGTACTTCTGCGCAACATGTTTCGCCCCCGTCTGGGCTTCCTCAGGCTTGTACAAATTTTTACAATCTCTTAATTTGCTGTACTCTGTATAGGATAAACGTTCCCCGTTGGGTAGTTCCTAGTGGTATTCAGTGGATCTTCTTTGGGGTCCCAGATGGAAAGCAGGCAGAAACACGCCAGGGGGTTGCGGGTTACGCAGCCCCTCTGGTAGTTTGTGGCTAGAGCGGGACCTACACGGGCAGGAGGCTCTGTCTGTGTGCAGCCTGGTTAAAAAAAAAAAAAAAAAACACGGGAAGGGAGTAAAACCGGGTCCAGGGAGGGAGGGAGAGTCCAGCAGAAATGGGGATCTTCCCCTTTTGAAAGAGGCTCCGCCCATGCGTGCATCATTGATGCGCGACGTCAGTGAGCCTCTTCCGCCCGGACTGCCCCAGCCAAGTGCCCTTCTCCTATGGGCACTCAACACCGGGCATTCAATTCTGTGACCTTAGCCAGTACGAGCGCTGTGTATTGAGCGTATCCTTTCACAATGCGCACACATATGCACGATGTATGCCGGTAAACAATGTTGAAGCGTAATATAACTAATATCCGCCATGCTTTTTAAATTGCGCAACAGGCAATTATTGAGGAGTATAAATAAATACAGAGTTGTATTGGTGTGTAGTGATGAGCGGCATAGGCAATATTCAAATTTGTGATATTTCGCAAATAATTCTACTAATATTCGATTCTATATTCGCAATCACGCACAAATGTTATGTTATGCTATTCATTTTCGCATTGCGAATATATATTCACAATCCATGCCCATAAGCATCCCAATCGCGAATATTTGAAATTGCGAATATCCGCCGGCATATTTGCGAAATTTGCGAATTCTCAAATAGCTGATGTTCGCTGGATATATTCACAATTCGAATATTTGAGCTCAACACTATTGTGTGTATTCTGTATTTCAGATGCCTCCTTCCCCTCTCATCATGTCACGTCTCTGTGGACATTATTCAGAGTGTAGACCTCAGCAGATAACTGTAGACAGCTTTGCAATGTTCAGCTCTAATCTTGGGAAACTTTCTGGACTTGAAAGTCCTTTCTGGCGATTCTGAACGCCATCGGGATCTGCTAGGGATCATTTTTGGAGGAGCCGGGCTCTTTCCCGCCCTTCAACCTTTATAAATGAATCTGCAGGAATGTTGACTGGGCCTGGTTTTCCTCACGAAGATTTTCATCTTCTAACATTTCCCCCTATCAGTCTTTTATCTTCCAGAAACCCCTCTTCCTCTGTAGTACAGATTTTCCCGTCACTAAAATTGAAATTTTTCTTCAGCTAAACAGCTGCTGGTCAGAAGTTTAGATGTCTCAACGGTTCATTGTAGAGGAAGAAACATTAATAAAATTGAAATATGTGGGATACGGTTTCCATGATGTGGAGGCCTCCTCCCCATAAGTACATATCATGTGTACCAAACAATGGATGAAGGGCGGCCGATGCTTGCTAACCTCCTTGCCCCCAGCTTTTTTTCTGGAAGGTCTCACTTTAGGACTGCTGTAAAGCTTCCATACCAATCCATTGTTTACCTATGGGTTAGATATTGTAATATTTTAAGTATTTAAATGTTCTTGCATGCTCCTACAGATTCCATGGTGCTTATTTCAACCTTTAGCCTTCCTTCAAAGATGGCCAATGAGATGCCAAAATTTTTACACTAGCATTAAATGCATGCTGAAACTTTGCCAATCACAGCTGTTGATGTGTCAGTTTGCATACAATTTCTAGTGTCCATATGTTGGCATCTCATCTTTATTTTTCCTTCAGGCTTGCACAGTTGTTTGTGTATTGAATTTGGGAGCTTTCCTTAGCCTCTCAGGGCTTGTCCACACTTTTAATCACAGGCGATCACGCCCATGCATTTGAATGGGTTTTCCCCCACATCGGCGATCGGCCGCATATTTAATCGCGGGCGGTTGATTTTTGAACGCGTTCCCATTTAAATGCTCAAACAAACTAAATGCTACGATTTTAGTTCAATTAATGTACAATCGGCGGAAATTTTGCGACACGTCCAATCACTTTACGATTGATGTTTTGAACAATTTTCTTCGAACCATGTGTGCAGTATATGATTTAACTTCAATAGATGCAAACTTTGATCTATTTAAAGCGGACCTACCACCAGGAATCTATGTTTTCATGAATGGCACTAGAAGTG
>CM070038.1:97571101-97581457 GCA_036250615.1 Ptychadena robeensis
GGGGGAAGCCAACAGACACTTGGAAGTGGAAGTGTAGTTTAGTGCTAATCATCTAGTGTTAATGTATATTTTGGAAATAAATTTCATACAACCTTGAAGCTCACCACACACATTACAGTCTGGCTGTACAATTTATATACTTTTTTTTTACCAAAACTATGTAATAGATGGAGCTTTCTAAACTTTCAAAGTTTAGAATTTTTTAAAAGAAGTAAACCTCAGCACTGACCCCCTCTGTCTACTTTAAAGTAGTCTACCACATGGTAATGGCAACTCATGGTGCCGGGATTGCAGGCGTACCACAGCATTTGTATTGCAATTCTATGTGAACATAGTGTCATGAATACATAGAGTCTAATCTTTTATTACATTACATTTATGTCCATCTGCCCATGTAAATCCTCCCGCTGACGCTTTTCACCCAGAGGGCTTTATCGGTCCTAATTGGTTTTAATTGGTCTTTTTGACTAAGCCCTTTGGGTGAAACGCGTCACAGTGAGGCGTGACATATGCTGATGGACATTGTTTTAAAAGGAATAGACTCTACAACGCATGCAGGGCAATATTTTAAGTTTATTTATTATACAATCAAGTTGTGTGCAATCAAGTAGCCCCTTGCACTACATAGTTGTTGGTAGATGTCAAGAGCGATTGGCATGTGTATGGTAATTAGAGATGGTCAATGAGAACTGAAATTTCAAGTACACTCATGGAGCGAGTGCTGATTGTTGTATGTACTTGTGTCTAAACTGGAGGCTCTCCAGCAGGTACAGCAACCCCAGCGCAGTGAGGTTTGTGATGTCATTAGCTCGGAGTATACACAGCAACCTCTGTTCCCTGTACAAGCATTCAGAGGTCCCTCTGTATACCGGGCAGCTGGTTATAGCTGAACTGCTTATTTTCAGCCTTACACAGTTGTACAAATCCTGTTACTGTACTGAGAAATGTTTTCATTGACTTTACTGCATACTGTGAGCTTTCTGAGTATTTGCTAGAACTGATATTTTTATTTGTTGGATTTAAGTTCTGTCAATCATGGAGGCTCAACATCACATGCTGGCATTACAACTGTTTCAGGGAGGTTTTGTGTAACTCCTCAAACCAGTGTTCTGAGATATTTTTTTCTACCCCATGATCTTTTCCTACCCTTAAGACCCCCATACACCTTAAGCTAGCCATACACGGGTAAATTCCTGTGAAATCGACCCCCGATTAATCACAGCGTAGTGATGTCACCACGCTGTGATTGACCGTGGATCAATTGAATGGAAATCAATTTACACCACATGGGCACATCGATTCCCATTCAATGGGGACCTCTGGGTAGCAGTTCTCCCCAGGCCAGAAGCTGGGCAGAAATCCATCCAGCCTGCTTCTCCCCGTACAAGTGAAGAGTGCTGATCCCTGGACCCCATTCAAAGGAATGCTGATCAAGCAGGATTTAAGCTGGGCTTAAATAGATTTGAGTACAATTGAGCGCAGTGTGCGCTCACAGATTAAGAAATCTACCCATGTATGCCTTCCTTCAAAAACATTGGACATGACTGTAAATGACTGTTGATGCCCATTGCTTTGAATGGGGATGGCAAGTCCCTAACCAAAGCATCGGCTGAGCTTGATGATGCAGCAGTGCTTCGCCTCCAGCTCCTTCGATGTCAGACTCAGCAAGATGATGTCATCACGTTGGGCTGGAGCTTCGTCGAATATCGAGCCGTGTATGCCCACCTTTACGGACATGTCCGATTCCTGCTTGACCGACCTGTCTTCGAGAGATCTACTATTGCAGATACAGTGATATCATGATGGAGCTAATCGAATAATAGGTTACAGCTGGATTTTGTTCCTCTTTATTGTGTCCTGGGGATGCTGTCTGCACCATACTTCCTGTTCTAGAGTGACAACACTCTCTGTGCTAAAACTGAGCAAGAATGGGGTTGTCACCCATTGGCATAAAGCTCAGTAGGACTACAGGACACCTCCCACTCTCAATCTCCATAATAGGGAAGAGAAACGTTAAGCCTCATCAGGTGTACTTGTGGAACAGCATATATTCAGTGACAAACATTTACATAACCAAAACCTGTCCAGGGAGGAAGTTAACTGTGTGCAAACCAAAGAAGGCCCCAGAAGAAGCTGACATTTCCTCATTAGTATGCAAATTATATGCACACTGAAATCAAGCCAATCAAGCACTGCAGCTGTTCCACCCGATTGGCTAATTTTGCTACAATTACATGATGATGTTGAGATTTCAGCATCTTATTGGCCATCTCTAGAGACGATACATGAAGGGTTATGTACCAATACCAGATGTCAAGATTCAGTCACAAAGAGAGATGTTGCGGCCGGAGTATGTACCCTACAGTATATTCTTTGTTTTGGTCCACAACTCCAAAAGAATATTTTTTTTATTTAAAAGTAGGAATGACTTGAAACAAGTACCATCATGTTTGTAGAGTAGAAACTCATCTCCTCATCCCAAGGTGATTTGAATGCTAGAAGTAGTTCCTTTTACAGAGGTGACTGGTGTTTCAGGTTGAATCACAATAAAACTTCATATGAAGAGCTCCTGTAAATTCCCAGTCACCCCGGGGTTTGTATCCTGTGGGTCCAGGCTTTCATTTCCTTCCGCAGTTTTACAAGACACTTGTCTTCAGAATATGGTGTACCACAGACTACTGACCATAGGGATCCCCTCTTATAAACATGCACCTGTAGTCTCTATCTATGGAAACCAAGCAGACTACAGGGGTAATTGTTCTAGTGATAAATGAGAGGGATAGATTGTTTACTATACACTTCAAAGACAGAGTCCTCTAGTTGTGTACTGTAAGGTTAGCCGGGTACAGATGTGAAGATATGGGCCAGATCGATGGCCACTTCGAGCGCTGTGCGCGCTCACTGTAATTTATCTGGCCCAAATAATATGTGGCCATCACTGCTTTTGAGCAGGACCAATCAATCCCTCTCAAAAACAGCCATGACCGTTAAATATGGCCGATGTCTGTTGCTTTGCCTAGAGACCGCGGGTGTCCAGGCAAAGCATCAGCTGAGCTGGGGAGAAAGCAGAGCTGCCTCTCCCTAGCTCTGCCGATATCTTACAGCAGCGTGATGACGTCATCATGCTGCTGCAGGGAACATCGGATGGCTCAAAGATCAAGCCATCTGTACTCTGCTTAAGAAACCAACAGCAAGAGGCGGCTGCTGCACTGTTAATAAACATTATTTCAATGAGGGGTCCAATAGGGTCCAACCAAAATTGAAATACAGAAATACAGAGAAACGTTAACTTGTAATAAGTTCACCAGTCAAAGGCTGGTGCTGCCTGTTATGGGTAGCCAACTGGCTGCAACTGATTGCTCAACCCACGTAAGGAAGGGGGTAGCAGGGTACTTACGTGTCCTAGGTATGGTTGTGTGTGGAAGATTCAGCCTCAACACAGACAATGTCTCCACTGGTGTGGTCCAGAATGCGGGAGTTGGCCTCCATCCAACCAGAAAGTTGGCACTGGTGTGATGCTGGAACGGCTGCGCCTGCATGTAACTGGGGCTGACAGGGGAGCTGCGTTCAATTATACCCTCCGGCTGCCTGCACGCTGGACTGAGGGGTTGTGGGAGGTAGGCCTGAGAGTGGATAGCTTGCCCAGTTACGTGTTCATCAGGACCTTCCCCGCCGAGCATCGCCCCGGGGCCCGTCCCCTTCCTTATATCGGCTCTAGGCCTCGGGCATCATGGTCCAGTTTTTTAAAGGGGATGCTACCCCTACTCTGCAATTCCCCGTCACTACAGTAATTAAAGTTTGATTTGGGTCTGGTGCTTCAAAATATGAGTAACCAAAAAGGACAAATTGGGCAGCTCACACAAAACTTAAGCCCCCCGTTTAGACATTTAGATTTTTACCAGATTTTTTTGGCCGATCAACCGTGCGTGATGACATCATCATGGGCGGTCAATCTGCCGAAAAATCCGGTAAAAATTGCCCAGGCACCCTTTGTGTGCCAGCACTAAGGGTATGTCTCCTCTGTGTTCTCAGCTCTGACGGGTCCCCGCCAAATGAATGCGCTTAGCGCAGGGGGGTCGACGGAGGAGGACACAGAGGAGACGGCTGATCCACAATTCCTGTCTGCAGCAGTGGCTGTTCTTCTGCTGGTGGATTGGCTGAACGAGGACCCAACGGAGCCGAGAACACTGAGGAGGCATTACTTTGGATGTAATGGCATTCAAAGTAATTAAAACAACCTAAGAATTACGGACATGTCCGTAATGGCGTAGATCGATTTTGCGGCCGATTTCACCCAGAACTACACTTTAAAGCACCCGATTTTGTGCTTAACCCGACAGTCTGTGAGCGCCCACGTAAGTCAGATGAAAAATTGGGTGGAAATCTAAACATGTATCTGGGGCTTTACTCAATTGGCTGGAGCATTTGTTGAAAAATATGGCAAGTTTAAACTGCAGGTTGTCCTTGTTTGCCATAGATATGACTGGAAGAGGTGAGATCCATTGAGATACCCCCTTCCCCTTGGATCCATTTAAAGGTTTAATTTCCAGTTTTGCCTGGAGCACATCTGAATTACGGGTGTCGTTTGCACTCCATGTTGTGCCCTTGTTATGTTGCTTAGTTGTGGAATTTGTCTGAGTAGGCTTTGACAAACGGCTTGATAAGCTGCCAAACACCTGCGATTGTACACCTGCGGGGCTCCGCTTTACTCGTCACCCCTGACATCTGAGCAGATAATAGAGGCCTGGGGCACCCTGCAAAGATTCAGCGATAAATCTGTCACTGGCGTACAGGCAGCCCGACACAAGTCCGGACATAACGAAGATAAACATGCGTCTATTTGCCGTATACAATAACCTGCTGCTGGAATAATAGGGACCAAACTGATGCTTTATTTCATTGTAGGCCAGTGGTTCCCAAACTTTCATTGCAGGGCCCACCTTTTCTATTAAGGAACATTATCGAGCCCCCCCCCCCATTCAAACACAGGTATTGAATGAGGGCCAGCTCCCCCTTGGAATACTTTTTCGCCCCCCAGTTTGGCCATAGTGATGGCGCGAACCCGGAATTTGATGTTTGCGAACGGCGAACGCGAACTTTTGCGGTTAATTGCTGGTGTTGTCTGATCAGCCTGTGTGCTGTCGCATGTACCCTCACTTCCTTCACAGTAAGGTTCCATGACTTCGGCATAATACAGTATATGCCCTTACTTTCACAATTTTCACCTTGGGTAAAAACTTATTTTAATCACCTTTAAACTCCTACCTCTTCAATCTTACTTACCAATTAGGCTTAGATAAGAACTTTGACTACACTACTTCATCCACCCTGGTGACTGCGTTTGGGCTCTTACATATGAGGGCTCCCCTGTTCATTTACCCCGGTTCACGCCATATTTACATTATCAAGCTAGTTGCTTCTTTCTACATCCTTCAGTGACGCGTTCACGCCTCACAAGTAAGTAGACACCAAAACCTTATATAACAGATTAACGATATATACTCCCCAAGTATACTTACAAAATCTTTATTTTATTACCCTAATTAGGCAGGTTATTCCATCTCTGCCCTAACCACCACCCACCCCCTGATGAAGTTCTGTATGAACGAAACGCGCGTTGGGGTCCTCCAATCATCTTTTGGTTTGTGGCGTATCTGGGCTAAGGTTTGAGGCTTTCCAACAGTGGACGATCTGAACGTGCAGCGTATGTAAACGCCTATGATCTGAAACACCGGATGTATTTCTATTGGATACACGCTTTATGACATGGACTATTAAATTGATGCTATGCAATTTTAAACAGTTTTCTTACCTATTTTACTAAACCTTATTTAGGCATTGTTATAGGGTCTGGATGGTCTTTAAAGTCCCCCCAGTCTCTGTATTTACAGAGGATATTCCCAGCTGCAGAGGGTGTCTAACCAACCCTCTCTCCAGCCCCCATTTGTACATTGTATTATGGGATGATGGCCACCCACCCCATGAGTTAGAGATTTAAATTTCATTTGTCTTCCACAGGTAGACTTGATTGTTTGGAAAGTTTCTCATATTACATGGTTTTGGTAAAACAAAAGGAGATCTAAAGGAAATATGACAGAGAAATCTACAGGTGTATGGGGGACCCTAACCTTGTAATATATATCACCAATCAAAGCCACTAACCTTGAACCCTGGTTAAGGCAACATTTAGATGCTCAGGTGGAAATGCGTAATTCTCCTCGACTGACTGACTGTGGCCACCCAGGGAACGCGCCATTCCACATTACCCTGTCAGTTGCCCATAAAGATTACATAGGGTAGGTATTTGACAACATCAACCTCCATGGCCTTATGTGCAACCACTGTACACAGAGGTGTGGCTGGTGTTTCAGAGTGTCGGACCATCTAAATTAAGGCTTTGTGCAAGTCTGAGTTTTTGTTTGTGTGTTCATTTACAAGACCCATGCATTAGATGTTTTTTTAGTGATGAGCGACTAGGCAATATTGGAATTCACGTAATTTTGTGAATACCCACAATGATATTTGATTTGGTGTTCATAATCTCAAATATCTGTGGACATGGATCGATATCTAAAAATTGCAATGCCATGAAATATGCGCAATGCATGCAAGTCAACGGAGCTCAGATTTTTTTTTTTTATATGAGGTCTGGAACCGAAAAAAAAATTCCATTTGAGTTTACAGCACCCATGTGTCTAAAGAAAATACATTCAAAATTCTGCATGTCTCCTCACACGGCCGCACTGACCCACTCAACAACTTGAGCGCGACCCACTCAACAACTTGGCCGCATCAGGTGGGCCCCGTGCAATAACTTTGCATAGGACTCCCGAAATGCTAGAAATGGGCCTGGTCTCAATTAAGCTTATGCAACTAAAATCTCCCTTGGTATGAACCTTTTGGCTTGGCTGGAGGAAATGGGACAAATTCCTCTGGGTTACATATTTGAACCATAAAACACACATACATTTTCCCATTGATTATCCATTTTCTCATTGTGTAACCAGCGGCCAGTGTGACCCTGCCCTGGACAGCACAAGGACTATGTTGTGAGGAGAGATTGACGAGACCTTTTACACAATAAGATATCAGGTGGAGGATTTTTTGACACATCATGCCACTCCGCTTTCCCCGCCTCCTACTTTTTTGGGGGGTGGTGGTGAACATTGTTGACGAACAACAGGTGGAGCCTCATCGATTGAAGGTTGCGCATCTTGCTTTGAGCAACCGTTCAGATGGTCTGACCTAATCCTCACCCTTTTATTAAATAGGACCTCTATTGGCCAAGCCCCCCGACTGTATCCCAGTGAGACGCCTCTGTGTTACATTTTAGACTTGTTGGATTAAGACTGAGTTATTGTATTATTTGACCATTGCCTCATCCTCTGCGCCTCTGCCACACACCTATTCTGCAGGGCACAAGCATGGACTTAACCCTTGCTTCTAGACTGACAATTGACTCAAGATTTAACTCCTGATGAAGCCCCGAATGTCAGGGCGAAACGCGTTGAGAGACTGTTGTCCTTTGACCATTAATATGTTTGAAGCCTATGACTTGTTAGTTGATGTATAATGTGGATTTTATGATACATATTTTTCCATGTGTTTTGGTGTCATTTTTAATTTAATAAAATTATATCCTGTTTATATGAACACTTTTATGTGGATTCATGTGCCGTGAAAGTCCCAGGGGTTAGCCACCCTATAGCATTTGGATGGGAGGAATCTCTGTCCAAACCTAACTATGTATTCATGTATGCGTTTCATCTTTGCCTTGAGATGAAGCCCAGCAATAATCCGTTTTTTATTTAGCCGCCCACCCCAATGTAATGTTCACATTTCTATTGACAATGTAGGAACAAGGTCAATGGGAGACCATTGGTGAGATGGTATTGAGACCACTGAAAATAACACCTTGAAAACTTTTTATTACATTAGCAGATGAAAAACAAACCATACCATTTTTTTGGAGATTAAAAAGGACCACGGGTGAGAAAATGTGTTTTGTGGGTTATTTGTGTATTATTACATAGCTATAAAAAGTCAAAACCCACAAAATGAAACACTTAGATTTGAGATCTTTCTGTGAACACTGCCTCTATTCATGAAAATATGTACGCTGCTATAATTCTAGTTCCCTGCAGTGCCTGTGATTCGGGTAACATGTCAATCAGCAGTTGATTGTCCTCCAACCCATGTTGAGGCTGACACATGCCATAGATTTTGGGTGAGTTCTGGGCTGGCATTCCCTCTCCTTGAGTGATGGGACAGATAATGAGTATCTGTCTGCCAGGTTCTTTGGCTGGGGTGCAGAATTCCGCTGAAAAGGAATGCAGAAGATTACTTGTTCCTCCTCTGTACCAGGTCCCACTCAGAGCCAAGATGAAGCAATGAGGGAAAAGGGCAAGAAGAAGAAGAATGAACCTATGGTAAATGGCGGTTAAGTTCACCGGTCTGCTAAGCTCAGCTATAAATGTCCCAACACCTCCCCTGTCTATTTAATCCTTAAATTGCCATGGGTCACCATATCTTAGATAAGGGGTTAACATTAAAATATTTGCAATATATCATGTGAGGAAAAAAAACAGAAAGTAGATTTAGACCTTAAATCACATTTTACTAGTAGCGCACATTCTTTACCTTTACAGTTCTACATAAATCTGGCAGTATATGTAAAATGTTATCAACTTTCTACATGGCACTGCAAAACAGATCCTATAACTCATAACTTCACATGCAAATATATTTGGACTGATGAGACAAAATATTTCAAGAAGGGTCAACATGGTCTATGAGGCTACCATCATCCCTACTGGGGAGCATGAAGGTGAATCGTTGCTGTTTTGGGAATGAGAGCTACAGGTTAAACAGATTGAAAGTAAAAGTGGAAATATGGAAGAGAACTTCCATTCAAAAAATCATGACCTACCTCATTTGTGGACTATAAAACTTCTTATTTCCCATTGCGCCTTGTGGTTCGAATATCTACATTTTGTCAGCAAAAGGTCTGCATCCCAGGAGACTGGAATGTGTTCCATTCCCTCCAGACAAGCCAAAATGTCACCAAGAGGGAGATTTTTGCTGTATTAGCACTAGCAGCGCCCATTGAACTAAACACACTGACCAACCAGCTGGGTGAATTGAGGCAATTTAGATAGCATGAGTTGTGTATATTTTATTAATATTCTGCATGTATGTTGTAAGTGCCAGATTGTAAAGCTCTCCATAAGTTAGTCAGTAGGTTCAGAGCATGGGTACTGCTAGTGTATAGACAGATGCTAAGGTTTCAGCCCTGTACACTCTGTGGTCTGTTGGCACTGGCCTTTTGGCTTGGCTCGAGGAATATATAGTGAATACGGCATGGTCCTGCCCACTTTGTATTTTCACTTTATATGTGAAGGCTGTGCCTCTGACTCTTTGATTTGATTTATTCTAAGATTCTCACTGTGGGGTGCGTCTTGTGGTCCGTTGTGTCTTAAGCTAGCCACACATGGTACAATTTTAGCATTCAATCGACGATTTTCGATGGAAAAAAAGATCGATTGAACATTAATCGATGTACTGCCACATAGTGCAATCGATGATCGTTGAACGATTTTTGGTACAATCGTCGATTGAAAAGTGATCGGACAAGTTGAAAAATGTTGGTCGATTTTTTTTTGGCTCGATTTTTTAGGCTACTTCCCTTTAACTTCCAATTGAAACTAAAATCGTAAGAGGAATTCAATCGACGATTTTGGAGTACTTCGATTTAATTTCAGTCGAAATTGTTCAATTATCGTGCTTCCTATGTGGAGAACTTCGATTAAATGACAATCGATGTTCGATTTTTTAAATCGAAGTACAAAATCTAATCGAACCTCGATTGAATGATAAATTGTACCATGTGTGGCTAGCTTTACAGTGCGACAAATATGGTAGATCACAAGACGACTTAAAATATACGAATTTGGATGGCCAACTTCATCAAATGATTGGTTGGTTGATTGATCAATGATCGAACTACATTTCTGAAAGTGTTTTGTTTGTTTCGATTCAATCATCTCGATGTGTGCTATTAACATATGACTTCTTCCTGGGAAAAAAAAGTTCCTGTCAAAAAAAACATGAATCCAATCTACGATTTTAGATTACTTCGATTTAATTTCAGTCGAAATTATCGTGCTCCCCATGTGGAGAACTTCAATTAAATGACAATCGATGTTCGATTTTTTAAATCGAAGTACAAAATCTAATCGAACCTCGATTGAATGATAAATTGTACCATGTGTGGCTAGCTTTAGATTTCTCTTTCAAATTTCCTTTAGATCTCCCTTTGTTTTACAAAAACCATGTAATATGAGGGACTTTCTAAAC
>CM070038.1:97616635-97630374 GCA_036250615.1 Ptychadena robeensis
AAGGTTCTCATTCGTCCAGATCATGGTATATGGAGGATGAGGACAGACATGACTGGGTTAGTGTTAGTGTACCATGTCAGTTTCAGCAACATGCCGGTGCCGGAAGTTTTAATATGCTAATGATCCGCATCGGCACTAATTGGTTGGTAAACACTATGAAGTTTCCCGATGTTCCCAGACCAATAAAAAATTTTCAACATTTTCACAAATTACGATCGAAAAAAACGGCAATTAGAATCATATTTTATCTGTCGTACCATGTGGACATGAGCGGATTTCAGGCCAATAAAATGCTTTCATTGGTCGGTTTTAATGGATCGTAATTTTAATCTCAGAGTGTATAGCTAGCTTTAAGGATGAATAGTCTGTCCCTTACACCCAACCACTAACGTTCAAACTGCCCTTGCGTGAAATGTTTTGTTGCAGTGCTATGCGTGGGTATCTAATTCCACATATGGGGGAATTTAAAAGAGATAATTGCTCATTCCATGGACTGCCATAATTTATGAAATACTCCTTGAAGAATGATTTGGAATGGAACAATATTTTATCTAGAGAGCTTTCTCTATCTGTCTCTGGGTTGTTAATGGAAAGTTTCTGCCCAATCTGCCAGGCACTCTGCATTCCAGGAGATAACATGGAGATTATCCAGAGCTTGGACCTGTGTGGGAGATGTGTTCTGAGGGAGTGCTGAATCTGCAGACGCTCCATGGACAAGCTGCTCCTACAATCTGCAATGGTTGAGGTTCCCCTTACACAAGTATAAATGTAATTTGATGAGATATTATTCACTTTTTATTATAAAGCACCAACATATTATACAGTGCTGATATTCCATAAGTATGAAGAAGAGTTTCAGATAATAAAAATAAAATTTTAGGGTATATTATTATGTCAAGAAAATATCCCATTATTATATTGTCATCCCCAGGGTCATTTCCCCCACTATGCTGAAGATACGTGCGCATAGGTCCCCCTGGCACCCTCCCTTGCATGCATATCTGGTGCACTCCCAACACGGTCGCCCTCCCTCCACACACCTGGTGGGTGTGTGGTGGAGGGGGAAGAGAAAAAGAAGAAGAGGAGGAGGAAGGAGGAGCGGCATGTATGGGAGTGTTCATTTTCTTCTCCAATAGAAAACTACCCCCCCCCCCCCCCCCCCCGCCGCCCCGGTTGACAGCTCCACCAATAGTAATGCCGCAATAGCTAAAGCAAGAACTTGCATAGGCCCTCGAAAGAAACAGCACTGGTCATCTCACTACACTATAAATCCAATTCATGAATGTAATTGTGAAAGTTAAAAATAAGTAATGGGACTATACATAAATAACAACTAGTACTAGATAATAGAATAATTACTAAAGAGATCGCTAAGAAATGTTCCTGAAATTTGGACTAGCTCATTTGTGAGTTAATTAAAAAGACCCTCAACCCCAAATGGCATAATCACCAAAATTGAGATATATTATAGCTCTGGCACAATCAAGTTTAATTTCATATTGACTTTGAATTTAATTTATGCAAAAACTACATGTGCTAGAGCAGTGTCGGTGAACCTTTTAGACACCGAGTGCCCAAACTGAACCCCAAAACCCCACTTATTTATCTATTTTTCCACGGCTGGTTATGCGTGTGGGGACCCTTAGAAACTTGTACATATTCACCCAATAGAGCATTTGTGAGGTCAGATCATGATGTTGGTTGTGTAGTGTAATGTACTTACATTGACTTGGTGACCTCAAGGATTGCGTCCAGTCAGAGGGGAGCCTGCGTAGCAAGGCATGAGGCATGTCTTCCTGTCTGAAGGAGGGATCTATTCTGGCTGAACTATTGTTCATCCAAACGGCATCCCCAGAGGCCATGTGGCTGTGTACAGTACAGAAATGGCTCCCCATTCTGGCCGAAGTCTTCTGACCTCAGAACCCAAGGAGAGCTGAATATAAACCTGAACATATCTTTATGCCATACATTTATCATGATAAAGTAACTTGGCCTTGCCTAATGACAGCAGGTCCCCTTTAAATAGTTCCTAAATTGTTTCTAATGATGCCAGGTTCCTGGGAGGCCTGTCTCTGACCTTGATTCAAGAACATGGCTCTTTCGTCTCATTGGAAGCATTATCTCATTGTATTTATAAGCTACCAGAAGCTTTCATGCTCGTATTTTTGTTATATTGTATGAGGCAGTTATGTGTGTGGTGGATGTTAATAAGGAGGAGATGTGATGGGGTCTGGTTCATATTTTGCACCAGGACCCAGAGGAGTTCGCTATGCTGCTGGATGTATATTGAATTTCCGTGACATTTTTACCGGCTAAAAGTGAAGCAAGACTTTGGCCTAAATAAAAATCAGGTTGTGTTTTCCTAAAACAGCCATGGAAACCGATAGATTTATCCTAGAAAGCTAATACTTGCTATGGAACGGGAAGGGACCGTATCTACATCTCAACTTCTAACAAGTCAACTATTTCATTTGGTCAATCAGTTTTTTTTAATACATAATTCAATTGTTTTATGTTATCTTTTTTTTTAAAAAAAGATTAAAAAAAATTTCTGCAAGAAATATTGTAAGCTCTCTGCATTTGTTAGTATTTTTTTCGGGGAGTGGATGCGCACCACTTTAGGTGATCGATGCCAGGCTGATACTTTGGGTGGAGATCCCTGTTTGATCAGGATCGATTGCTCAGGAATCTAGCGTAAACATTTTCCGTGTATGGGTACCGTAAGGCAATTTGTTAGAGGCTAGATCATTAAAAAAATAAAAAAAATAAATGCAGCTGTAGATTTGTAGGTGCTGGGGTCAAAATCAATCAAAAGAATGGTAAGACTTAAGGCCCCCATACACCTTACAATCTTACCATACAATTTGTGTACAATAAATTTTTCTTCTACCAAAACCATGTAATATGAGGACCTTTCTAAAACTCCCAATCACTATGTATTCTGTCAGGGAGGACCCGGCACTACATAGTTGTTGGTAAATCTAATGGAAATTGCATGGTGCGATCTTAAGGTGTATGGGGGGCATTATGCTGGGCATACACAGGTGGATCACCATGCAACGGATGCAAAGCCGAGCGCAGCGAGATGACATCATCGTGCTGCGCTCGGTCTTCAACTGTATAGAGGCGCAAAATCAAGCCGTGTATGCTCAGCGTAAGAAATGCCTCTTGATTTATGATTGACAGGAGGGTGTCTTGTCTTATCTCTCAAACAGGGGACCCCCTGGGTTATCATGTTACCCACCAGTTACAATGTAAACACTACCCTATTAATTTGTGGCTTAGATACCCTTAACCCAGGCCTCTGCATTCTAGAAATACAGTCCCCATACACTGGTATGCTTGAACAAGGGAATCCTTTACTGACAACAATCTGGGATCCTTCACTGTCTCTGAGCCCAGAGACAAGGTGCAGTCCTTGGGAGGATGTTGCAAACGGGGGAGTCCAGGGTCGATGGTGATGGCTACTCAGAGGGGAACATGTTTCAATCTTAGGGCTTACTATCGGGGAGAGCCTGAGCCTGCTGGAGAAGGTTTAGTCACTCAGGTGATCCTCAGACCTGTTACTAGACCTGATTTCAACCTCCAGGCTGGGCTAGGTTAAGCCCATTCCACTACAGTACACAGCTACCACATCCTAGGATATATTTCTAAAGCTGGCCATAGACGCTTAGATTCCCCTGAGATCTATTTGTTATAGGATCGGGACAAGCGTTTGAGTCTTCGATCATAAGTCGTACATAGAAATGTGCAAAATTTTCGGGATGCGATTCATCGCCTATCAATCGCCAATTGTTCAGCTACACAAAAATTGGAAATGTTCGATGGGTCGATTGATAGAAACAATCCTATGTCTCTAATAACATCCCTCGAATCCTGGTCGATCAACTAAGAATTACAGACATGTTTGATCCCTGCTGGATTTTTTACATAATTTCCGTCAGTAGTGAAGACCTAGTAAGAGAAGTCCCATAAGTGTTTTGGCAGTGAAGACCTAGTAAGAGAAGTACCATAAGTGTTTCGGCAGTGAAGACCTAGTATGAGAAGTACTATAAGTGTTTCGGCAGGGAAGACCTAGTGAGGTATGTACCATAACTGGGGACCAAGGAAGGTGCTGGGAAGATCCCCAACGTATTTGGAGACCTTACACTTTCACCAGTTCATATTTTTGGGACATGAAATTCATTGTAGCGTATACATACTTTTATCTAACACAAATGTAGATTATAACAAGTCAATCCAGTCTTGCCTTTTATTTTCAATGAAAAATGTATGGGCTGTTGTAGAAGCTAACACAGATGCTAAAAATTTCCGCCAATTCATAGACGGCCTCAACAACTGTCAGCACCTCACATATCAACCATTACTAGTTGGTACATAGAGTGGTCACCTTACAAAGGACGATCAGCTCTTTTAATCTCTAGAGTAAAGATGTGTGAAGACTTTAGGAGATTATTCAGTCAACGTGCGAGAGGTCCCAACCCCCTGGACAGGACCTGCACCCCCTCCCCATGCCTATAACCTCAGCAGTGTTGGCTAAACATGGTTAATCTTGACCTCCTTTTATCTTTATGTCTTATGAGGTCTTTTTACTTAGTGCCAGTACGGGGTTCCCTGCCAAGCTCTGCTGAACATATCGCAGCACAGATGTGACTTAGTGGGGAGCAGCACCTGGATTTAATGAACAGATGTTAATAAATACTCGGATCTGCGGTGCCATTCCATGTATCCAGCTCTTTGATCACACGCTAATGGCTGTCAGTCTTATCCAGAGTTTGGCTTACATTATGGTGGTTGGAGCGATCGTTAGCGCTGTTTGGGAAATAACTGTGCTGGAAAATATATATCTGCTTATTAACCTGGTCACTGGGGTGTAGGATGTGCAAGTCACAAAATGAAAGACTTGAAGGGTCATTCGGACTACTGCAGTGCATGACCACATGTATATTTACAGTATTGAGGAATAGATACCTCAGTCCTCCAAGTCGAATGATGTCCAATGTCATTTATCATGGAAGACTGAGGCAATACAACGAAAGAATGGGTGTCATGGTGCTACCCGCTTAGGGGGTAGAGATCGTTGCAATTAAGTAAATCAGTTTTGACTTAAATTTCGATTTTCACGATTGCAAAAATAAATTTTTTCATGTGAATTTTTGACTGCGAAATTTTGACTTAGAAGTTTCTAATGCGAAATTTTGTCTTATCAATTTTGAAATTAGCCTTTCTTGTTCGTGTACGAAACTACGTGGAAGTAATAGCATGTATTATGATGATGCTAAATATATTGCCTTTATCTACCCATGCAGAGTATTGTTACTGGTAGTAACTCTCAGCACCGATCTCATCTATTATCCGCTTCTGATGAGGCCATACATCTGGGCCGAAAGGCGTTGAGGGGTTCCAGCTGGTCACGGAGGGATGCACACCTATGTGGCAGTGTGGTGTCTTTCCTATTTGTCTCTTTCAATTGAACCCCTTTTCTATTTGTCTCTTCGGATTGATCCACTGACAATAAGGACTCCATTCCTACTTTATACATCTGATTTGACTGTATGGTGTACCCAAGCTGTTTGGGGGGCACTTGACATTAAAGGACCATGATTGTTTGTCAGGTCCTGATTTTAGATGATTGTTTGTGCACTTTTTACCTATTTATTCTCAAATATATGTGAAACTTACAATAAAGTTGTTTCTTAAAAATATTCTTTTCCATCCAGTGTTTGGGCTATATCTACAGCTCTGGGCCATGATACGTCCCCTGGGTTTGGCCGCCCGAATGGTTCTTGACCTGGTTGAGAAGTGTATATGTTTTGTTTTAAATTCTTTAAAATTTATGGGGATAGTGGCCAAACCACCATATTAACCTTGGACTCCTTCTTGCTTTTTGTAATTATTTTTTTCTTGTGATAGTGTTGATCATGAAAATATTGCAAATAGCTGCAAAGATCTTGAATGTAGTGCTATACCTTCGTAATCGCGAATATTTGAGATTCTGGGGAAAGTACCATGCATTGGGTTCGCAATATGCGCATGTACAAGTGCCGATTTGCGCAATGAAGTTAATAAAAAAATAGCACCATATTTAAGATTTTAACAATAAAAATGCAGATATTCGCAATATCAGCCATATATAACATAATTTTAGGTCGAAATTTCGATTTAGTCACATTTTGGGGTGCATGTTTAACTTTTTCATTGAAAAGGCTCCTTCAAAATTTGACTGCGAAATTTCTGTGAAAAAGACAAAATTTCAACTTAAAAGTTTCCATTGCAAAGTTTGATCCATCACTAGAAAAATTAGCTTCACATAGTATGTTAAAATATAAGAATACTACAAAACAGAGACATGCAGGACATACAGTAAAGTTGAGAAAAGGGGAAAGCGGGCCATCCATGGTAAAAGGGTGAAGCCTAATGGTGCCCAATGAGTTATATAGATCATACAAGAATTTTTTAATATCATGTTGCTTTGTAATGTATGTATATATAGCACAGGGTACTGGTAATTCCCCCTCTCTCCTAATTTCCAAAGTCAGAAGACCCAACCTAACTTCCCACCCTGATTATCCTCCTGACAATCAAGAAGGCAATGCCCCCTCCTAAACTTACTACAACTGAGCCTAACCCTCATCTACTGCTCTTTCCCACTAGCCTCCTGAATTAGTATTCCTGCAAATGGGCCTGTAAGGTTTAGGGATCAACCAACGACAGGACCTAAGGGTTTAGCCAACAAAACTTTATTTCTGGCCACCCAACAGGGCAGCGCCAGTAAAACTTCCAGACAGTGTGCAGATAGAACGATCAACGAATACGGGTGACCCCAATAGTCCCTGGGTCCCCCAACAATTCAGTTCAGTCCAATGCAGACAATGTCATTTTTCCTCCTGACATCATTGATGACACTGGGGATGTGAAGAGGGGAGTAGGGAGAGTGACCAATTGAAGCAGAGTATTTTTTTTAAAAGAAAAAAACATTAAAATTATAAAGCTTAACACAATGAAACACGCTGACACACCTGATACACTAAAGCACAGAATTTATTATCAGTAAAGATAACACATTGAAATGCAGAATGTCAAGCTCAACAAATGCGTTTCTGCATTGTAAATCTTGTACAAACGCTGGCAACTCTCTTCCAGTATATTTTTTTCTCTTGGCCGTAGAATGATGTTGGACATTTTAAGGTTTGGGGGGCTGCCAGACAGGTGGGGACAGAGCAGGTGCTCCCAGCGCGTTCTGTGTCATAAAATGGTTATTAAAGAGTTATTACCAGTGACTTGCATGGAATGAAAACACTTGACGTCTTCCTCTGAATGGCTATAACCCAATAAATGGCTTGCGTAGCCCACAATATATTAAGTGAAATAGAATTGCGTTTCAGGCTAACATGAAGTAATATACTGAATGTTCATGTAAAACGCAGCTGCTTCGATGAATCTTGCCCTGTAGAATTCTGGGTATTTCTTTTCAATATGTAGTAACCACGCAGTAAATAGTTGACCCTCCTAAGGGCAGTTGATGGGGGGTTTTTAAGCAAACGATCACTCAGCCACACAAACAAATAACATCACATTAAAAGTTCCCCATACAAGTATCGATTCTCTCTGACGGGCCGACTGATGATGTCATCACGCTGCAGCTGGCCCCTCAGAGGATCGGAGGGCACCCTTTGTGTGCCGGGAATTTACCAATATGACGGATCACCATGCGAACGGACATGCAAGAGGGTCCTGGTCAATCTGTCCAGGTGGTCACATCCATATCTTAGGTGGGGAAGTGGCACCAAAAACCTCCATCTTATGGAGGGAGCGTCAGTTTCCTGGCCCACATCTATGTGCAGACGGGAGGAGAGAGGGCTGTGAAAACTGCATACTCTGCTTTGATTGCCCATATCAACAGCGCGATTCGGGGAGGTTACGTTTGTCCTCCTCCAGCAACCAAATGTCCACTTTCCTGTTGCCTTCTCTCAAAAGGCTGCCATACACGGGTCGGATTTGCACCGGATTCCGGCCCGATCGATTCCGGGCGCGTGCACGTGAAACGATCGGGCCGGAATCCCGTGCAGCCCACCTTGTCCGTCCGATCGGGTCCGACCGATCGGGGGCTCAGAATCGGATCCGCCAGAGAACCAACATGTTGGTCTTTCGGGTCCGATTCTGCCCAGATCAGCGGGAGTTGCATTCCGGGAGGTGATCAATCGGACACGGATCCGGCAGGACAAGGTGGTATGCAGCGATCAGATTCCTTAATTGGCCGATCGATCACACCTGAGGATCCCGGCGGAATCGCCGGAATCGATCGGATGGTGAATCGATCAGCCAGGGAATCCGTGCCGTGTATGGCTAGCTTAAATAGGTCTTTTTACCTATTTATTCTCTAATATATGTAAGAAAGTTGTTTCTTAAAAATGTTCTTTTCCATCCAGAGTTTGGGCTATATCTACAGCTCTGGGCCATGATAAGTCCCCTGGGTTTGGCCACCCGAATGGTTCTCGACCTGGTTGAGAAGTGTATAGGTTTTGTTTTTAATGATCCTGAATTTATGGGGGTAGTGGCCACACTGCCATATTAACCCTGGACTCCTGCCCTTCTTGCTTTTTGTAAACATTCGTTTTTTTCTGTATTTGTATTTCAGTATTTTTTTTCCGTATTTGTAATTCAATTAATACAATTTAATCCAGAGCCCTTTAACAGACTGCAACGTATTAAGAGTAAATGTAAATGTGTTATCCAGTTGGAGTTTTAGGTTGCCCAAGAAGAAGTTCTACTGCAGGAGAACTAGAGAATATCAAAGAACATGTGAGCGATTATGCTGGCCATACACATACCGATAAACGGCCGGATTTTAATCTGACCGACGGGCGTGCGCGCTCTCGCCGTCGGTCAGGTTAAAATCCGGCCGTTTATCGGCATGTCCCCACATGGGGCGACAGATGCCTGTCGCCCCACTTCTTGGCCGGCCAGAAATCCGACATGTCGGAAAATCTGAGCCGATGGGAGCCGATTGCCATAAGCAGCAATGAAGACGGCGTCTCCATCGCTGCTTATGGCCGGCACACAAAGGGTGCCTGGCCGATTGTGGGGCCCCAGAATGCAATGGGAGGCTAACGTGATGACGTCATCACGTTAGCCTCCCGGAGCGACATCGGGGGTAGTCTGCCTGCACACATCGCGTGTGTATGGCAGGCATTAGATTTATATTTATCTGATTGGAAGGGGTCATGCCTACCTTTTGTGTAGCTCAATGGAGGGCCACCCAATCAATTGATCATCTCCATGACTTCTCCAGCAGAGGAACATCTTTAAGGAGAAGGCACCATACTTGTTGCCAAGCTTTGGCATGTTTTGGACAGGTGTAACCATCTAAAATGGATATAACTTTCTAGTATTCTTAATTCAGAATGATGATTCCAAACCGAATAAAACTAGTTGGCCAACTTCGGCAAGTCTAGTTGCTTCTCACTCCAATACCCCACGACCTGATCATGGATCATGGTCATGGATGATTTTAAAGCTCTTCTGCTGATGGGTAACATTATATCAGTGGTTTAATGTCCGTTATCTAAGCCGTTAAATGCAGAACTGAGCCATCACCAGAGGTCATACACAGTTTGAATTTTCCGTTCGATATGCTTAAAAAATCGATCGTTTGAAAATCTATTTCTTTTCACCTGAATTGATTTCCATCCATCGAACTGTGTGCTGGTACAAACGACCAACATTAGATATTTAAATAGCACAAGTCAATTGACAAATGACTTCTCCAGCAAAGGAACATCTCTAAGGGCCCCATACATCTTAAAGCTTGCCATACACATTTAGATATCTCTGTCAGATTTCCATTAGATCTCATTTTGTTTTACCAAAACCATGTAATATGAGGAACTTTTAAACCATCAAGTCTACCTGTCTTCAATCGCAGAGGACCCGGCACTACATAGTTGTTGGTAGTTTTAAAGGATATGAGAGATCTAAAGATGTATGGCCAGCTTTAGGGGAACACACCATACTTGTTGCCAAGCTTTGGCATGTTTTTTTTTGGACAGGTATAACCATCTTAAAGGTTCTATAACTTATATTATAAATTCAGTAGGATAATTTCAAACCGAGAAAGCCAGTTGGCCAACTTGGGCAAGTCTAGTGGCTTTGACTTATCACTCCAATACACCACAACCTGAACGAATGAACTTCCCAACTCTTTGGAACCTGATTTTCCATTTAACAAGTTCACCATTGCCGCAATTTTTTTTCCTAAATCCGTCCCATAAACTTTGCTTTGACCTAATTTTATCAGCTACGCATTTTATGACTCTTCTCTCACTTTGCTGGAGAGCGTAATAACCAATTTCGGCGCTGGACATTTTCTCCTCTGAAATGATCAGTGGGGGCTCGCTCCATCCAAAACACATGTTTTTTTTTCTTTTTACCACTGTTCCTGTTATCTTGAATATTTCCTGCATGTTTGTTGCCGTGGCAACGCTCTCGCCGAGGATGGACTGTTTACTAGGCCTCTAGGACATGAAGCAGGCATGTGTTGTCAATTTCTAAAATAAAAAAAGAAGTGAAATTTCTCTTGCAATAGTCCCTCTTTTTTTTTTTTTATAGAACAAACCAAGACAAGAAACATCCCTTCCGCTCCGTTTCTTCTTCTCTTCGTTTCAAAGCTATCCTGGCTCCCTTTCCCCTTCAGAGAAAGTTTTTTTGGCCGCTGAGTAAGAGTCACTGGGCAAAGAGCCACAGCGGAGGGGCTTAACCGAGAAGGAAGAGATGAGTTAAGTGTCTACAGGCTGAGCGGAGCGTTAGACGGGCGAAGCAGCGACAGGAGACACTGCGGGGCTGCGAGGTGAGTGGATTTCCATTTAGCTCGGCAAAAAAAAAAAAGTTTTCTTCGCTTTGTGGGATTTCGGAACATGAGAAACTCAGCGCAAACTTTTTTATTTAAATGTTCCAGTGTGATGAAAAAAAAAATTTTTTTATTTTGCCAATTTCTTTTACATTTAATAAACAATTTGAAAAGGTCAACAAATTTCACAAAAAATAGTTGACCGATAAAAAATTGACGTTTTTTAATTTCACTGAAATAAGACCAATCCCATTTCAGGTTAATGCAGTTAATGTGAAACATGAGCTCTGATTGGTTGCTGTGGGTTAATGCGCTTCAGAGTTTGTGTCTGGTTGAGCGGTTTCTTTTACACATTGATGTTGGCTGGTGTAAGGTTTTAATGATATTTGAAGTGGCATTGATTGGCTATAGGGATCTGGGTGATTGATAGGTTGGTTGGGGGAATGACTAGAAGGTAAGAGGACCTGTCACAGCATATGGCTAATTTATTCTATAGAATTAAGAAGACTCTGCAAGTTGTGGCCACTGGGGATGCGCTAACTCTGGGGGACTGTTGTTGGGGTATCAGGATGAGATAAATTTAGGGAACTCTAGTTCAAGCCTATTAAGATGAGCTAACTCTGGGGAACTCTAGTTGGAGTATCAGGATGAGCTAACTCTGGGGGACTCTAGTTGGAGTATCAGGATGAGCTAACTCTGGGGGACTCTAGTGCAAGCTTATTGGGATGAGCTAACTCTGGGGGGACTCTAGTTAGGGTATCAAGATGAGCTTAATCTGCACTACTCTTGTTGGGGTATTAGGATGAGCTAACACCCGGGGGCTCTAATTAGGGTTTTAGGATGACTCTTGTTGGGGTATTAGGATGAGCTAACTCTGGGGGACTCCAATTCAAGGGTATTGGGATAAATTAACTCCGGGGGACTCTAGTTGGGGTATCAGGATGAGCTTACACTGGGGGACTCTAGTCAGGGTTCCAGGATGAGCTAACACCGGGGGACTCTAGTTGGGGTATCGGAATGAGCTAACTCTGGGGGACTATAGTTTAGGTATCAACAACTGTCAGCATGGCATTCTGGGAGTGTTTGGTCCGACAATGGTTATTAGAAGAACCCACATGGTTATACATGCAATAGTTTACTAAATAGAGCACAATGTTTCAGCTATATCGCACAGCATTTTAATAATATTGCGGCACAAGCATTTTACTGGACGCACATTGCAGTTGACCATCTTGGAGTGGAGCAGCGCCCAAATTTCACGAATTCTTTTTAGTTTTTTAGTTTAAGTAGAATCCCAAAACATTTTCTACTGAGGGTTAATGACTAAATCCACTGTGGCCAATCCAAAAGTTTCCCCCAACAAAAAATGTCTCCACTAAGTCTCAAAATATTTTTTAACCTTTTTACAATTTTTTTACATTTTACTCCTTAAGGCCCCCATACACCTTACAATCTTTCCATACAATTTCTGTACAATCAAATTTTGTTCTACCTACCTTTCTAATCCTTCCAATCACTATGTATTCTATCAGGGAGGACCCAGCACTACATAGCAGGGATATATACATTCCAATCACTATGTATTCTATCAGGGAGGACCCGGCATTACATAGCAGTGATATATACCTTCCAATCACTATGTATTCTATCAGGGAGGACCCAGCACTACATAGCAGTGATATATACCTTCCAATCACTATGTATTCTATCAGGGAGGACCCGGCACTACATAGCAATGATATATACCTTCCAATCACTATGTATTCTATCAGGGAGGCCCCAGCACTACATAGCAGTGATATATACCTTCCAATCACTATGTATTCTATCAGGGAGGCCACTATAGTACACAGTTGTTGGTAGATCTAATGGAGATTGTATGGATCGATCCTAAGGTGTATGGGGGGCTTTAGAGAGTGATACAAGTTGTTGCCTGAACTAGCTTGGTGGTTCATACGCTTTCTATTGAGATTTACCATATCCAAGGGAGGATGATTGGTCAGAAGTAGATCCAAAAGCTTTATTGTATCGGAAGTCAAAAAAAAAATTGGCCTGTATATATCCAGCTTTAATCTGAGACTCAATCTGTGGATTCAATCTCTGTACTAGTGAGAGATTTAACTGCTTGTTGACAGTTATCCTATTAGTATCATAATGATTTCAATGTGCTCCAAATGAGCTTCCTGTGTCAACAAGCTCGCGCTCTCTCTCTTAAATGCAGAAATATTTTAACGGTCCTAACCAAAGATTTGATCTTTCATTCCGAAACCTATAGCAACCAATTAGCACCCATAATTTGTTATACCGGATTGGCTGCCTACCGTTGATACACTTCTGACGGCCTCATTAGGAGCCCCGGCGCGTGATGTTACCACTAAATCTGGCTGCAGAGCGCTTAAAATCCATCGTTTGTTCCCCTCCTCATTCAACAATCTCCCCCCCAGCCCCCCGTATATGATTTCAAAGATAATTTGGCCTCCTGCCCTCGGCTGTTAACCACAAGATTGGTTTATTTGTTTCTTTTAACACTTGTAAAGTAAATTCATATCATATCGGGATGATAGCGCCTACACAGGACCAGATGTCAGTTGGGGAGCTGCGTTGGATTTTGGCGTATTGTATTTTCATACATGTTGTGTTTATGCTCGTAAGCAATCTGTTGTAGAGCTGAGAATGAACGAGCGTTAGAGGACGGAGCTCTCTTTCCGCTATGGGTACTCTGGGACCTATTAGATGCTACAGAAATTCAAGTGTGTTCCCTTTTAGCCCTTGTAACAGAACGTCAATGTTTAAGAGGTCTGGATATACATAAAGCTCCCCATACACCTTTCGATCACTCCATACAATTTCCTTTAGATCTACCAACAAGTATGTAGTGCTGGGTCCTCCCTGA
>CM070038.1:97665611-97677467 GCA_036250615.1 Ptychadena robeensis
TGGACATGCTTCAATTTTCAATCAATCGACTAAAAAATGTTATCGAATTACATTGATTGTGCAGTCAATTGAACCATGTGTGGCTAGCTTTAGTCAATGTCAGAATTGACCCAATGTTGACCCTCAATGATCTTATTAACCAGAAAGGTTACAGTTACAACAACTAAGGAAGTACCTGTTTAAGGTTTATGTAGACATGGGCAAACTAAGGCCCAGGGGCCAAAACTGGCCCTGTAGTCTTTAAATTTGTCCCTCTTTCACTCTCTGGCTCCCCTCATTCCCTGCAATAAGTGAAGATAACACTAGAGGATAATTGTTTGGATTGTTTCCTAGAGGCCATAGTTTGCTGCAATAGAATGTTCAATCTCCTCTATCAAAAGTCTACGATGACATAGGACCCCTATGCTGAGCGGCCCTTGCAAGCTCTTGGTCCGGCCCATATGCCACATTTAAAAACCCAAGTCAAAAAGTTTGCCCATCCCTGGTCTACAAGCTACACCACATTTCTTCCATGCCCCAGAGTGCCCCTTGTTCTCAAGCTCCACAGTTGTGGCATACAGGGCAGGCCCTTCACTAAAACCTCAATAAAAAACATACAAACGTTGTGAACTTCACAATGTTTAAAGCTTAAAAAAATAAGTGGAGTAGCTTGAGTTAGACTTGGCAGGGAATGTAGAGCTGAAGTTACTAACGGAGGATAAGCCAGGTGGCACCAAAGCAAGAAAGCAGATACAAACATAGAACAACAATGATGAACATCGGTGGGGGGTCCCAACCCGTTCCTTTGTACGGAGATCCTCTCCAGCCACTGACGGGAACACTAGGAGAACAGTTGGGAAATCCATATTTGTTTTGGAAAACCCTATTCATCTCTGAAGACATACTTGTGGTCATCCCAAACCAACTGAGCTCTTAGCGCACAGCAGAGAAGATGCTGGAACTCCAGGAGATGGAGTCTGTAAAGCCTGCCACACACACGCCGATGTGTGTAGCAGACTAGTCCCGATATCTTTCCGGGATGCGAACGTGATGACCTCATCACGTTAGCCTTCCATTGCATTCTGGGGCCCCTTCAATCGGCCAGGCACCCTTTGTGTGCTGGCCATAAGCTGCGATGGAGACGCCGTCTTCATTGCAGCTTATGGCACCGGCTTCCATCGGCTCGCGCCGGCCAGAGATTTTCCGACATGTCGG
The DNA here is from genome assembly GCA_036250615.1 of Ptychadena robeensis. NCBI lineage: Eukaryota > Metazoa > Chordata > Amphibia > Anura > Ptychadenidae > Ptychadena > Ptychadena robeensis. The sequence goes on from CM070038.1 coordinate 97,666,806, forward strand.
ATCTCTGGCCGGCCGAGAAGTGGGGCGACAGGGATCTGTCGCCTCATGTGGGCACATGCTGATTAGCGGCCGATTTTTAACCTGACCGATGGCGAGAGCGCGCACGCCCGTCGGTCAGATTAAAATCCGGCCGTTTATCGGCATGTGTATGCCTAGCATAACACTCCGCAGCCTCTGTACCTTAGGGAGTCCAATAGAGTTTGGCCTCCACTAACTTCAGCAAAGGGTCATGGGAGGAATCCAGTTCCTGCCTCGGTCCTATCTTCCCATATCCTAACGTGAACCCTCGTAAACAGAGCTTGTACCTTGATGCAGCGTCAGAAAACATTACAAAGAGCAAATTATCCGTGAAACTATGGCCACGATCCAGGCTCATGAACTGGGGTGAAATAAAAATGATTTATCACATGCTTATGATTCGTAGAAGTGATCGGAAAGTTAGTTGTGCTCGTGGCTTACTGCTTGAATCTGCAGTTATTTAATACTCTAATCTCAGCGACTACTTAGTTTGATTTGTGGGTTTTATAGCTGCGAAAATCACCTTATATTTCCTGGCAGAAGAAAATATATATATTGCACTAATTATGTGTTATTCATCCCGTTAAGCTGCCCATACATGGGGAGATCTAGCGTTCGATTCCTGAAAGATCGATCGCCGTGTGTCTGATTCCCAAATGATTGATGGAACGCTGCCCACCTGGAGTGATCCCACTTCAAGAAAATGACCATCGAACCATTTACGCGTTGGTAAATCTGTGTTCTATCGCCCTTGGTCAGGGATCGATTGCCAAAGGTGGCCAACATCAATTCACCGAACAAATGATTTGTTACATCACCACGTTGTGATTGATCATTCATCAATAGTAATAAGCGGCACAGGCAATATTCGCATTGTGATTACCTTCAAAATAAATGGTCACATGTTGTATTTATTTTTGCATTGCGAATATATAATCACAATGCATAATATTGCGTATATCTCTGGTGTCATATTCACGAAATTTGCAAATTCCTGAATAGTGCATATTCGTCTCGAATATTCGCAAATTCGAGTATTCGAGCTCTACACTATTCATCAATCGCACGGGAATCGACCTGTCTATGGCCAGCTTAAATTATTATTAACCTCCCTAGTGTTCGGTCCGTAAAAACGTCGAAGTACAGGCAAAAGCATAGTATATAGTACTCTGCTTACATTTCCCACCCACCCCTGTCCACATTGATGACGTCGGCGACATAGGCTTGGAAACGGATGCCCCACCATTAACATGGAAGTCTATGGCGCCACCTGTCAACAGTGATGCCGAAGGGGCATTCTTGTTCTTGCGCTATGCAAAATATTCTCTTGTGGTCCCCAAGCTCCACTCCTTACTATCTCCCCAGCCCCACCTTAGCAGACAAAAGCGAGACGTCCTGTTGTATAGGTGATATTTCCCTCTATCTGTCCGGGGGCATAGGTTTGCTAGGGGCCCTTAACAAGATCTTGCATAGGGTCCCTAAAAAGCACCGTGTAACAGGATCCCTTTTTCATACCCAACTCAACTGGACATGTCTCTTAAACCATCTGCCCAGGACAATGATCCCCCTCATTCCTTAGTCAATGACAGCATTGACCCAATGTTGACCCTCAATGAGCTTATTAACCAGAAAGGTTACAGTTACAACAACTAAGGAAGTACCTGTTTAAAGTTTATGTAGACGTGGGCAAGACCCAGGGGCCAAAACCAGAACTGTAATCTTTTAATTTGTCCCTTTTATACCTTGGTGTCAGGATGCTCTAGCTCCCCTCATTCCCTGCAATAAGTAAAGATAACACCTAGAGGATAATTGTTTGGATTGTTTCCTAGAGGTCATAGTTTGCTGCAATGGAATGTTTATTTTCTCTATTAAAAGCTTCTATTTATAATTTTTTACATATTTTTTTACATATTACACTTTTTGTAAATATCCCGTCCTAGCTACGAGGACTTAGGACCCCTATGCCGGAGCGGCCTTTGCAGGCTCTTGGTTACAACAACTAAAGAAGTACCTGTTTAATTCATTGGTCTACAACAGACATTGCGAAAATCGGCCGTCATCATGAAATTTGCGAATTCTCGAACAGCGCATATTCGTCAAATATATTTGCATTTCAAATATTCAAGCTCAACACTATTTATCAATTGCACAGGAATCGACCCGTGTATGGCCAGCTTAAATTATTATTAACCTCCTTAGCGTTCGGTCCATAAAAACGTAGAGGTACTGACGATCGCAGCAGAGTACATAGTACTCTGCTTACATTTCCCGCCCTCCCCCCGCCCCTGTCCACATTGATGAACTTGATATCTCTATTGATAGTTAGTAGTTTTTTTGGTCCGACACCCCTCCGGGCACCGATATACCCCCAGATTAGTGCCACATGGTTGGCATAGAAAATGCATGATGTGACTGACAGTCTGGCTTCCCCTTCTCTATAGATAATAGCAAGTACATGTCATAGATATACCATTAGTAGAGTGTTAGCCATTGATAAACACAGAAAATTGAAAGTTCAAGTGATCGCCTTCATTGACTAACTGAAGTCATGAAATTTAACCTCCTGAGCATTACGCCCGTGGCATGCTTTTTCTCCACTCTCCCTCCCCTTACACATTCCTGGCATCATTGATGGCGCTAGTGGTGTGTTGTAAAAAGCCACTTCTATAAAATGGAGGTCAAGGGCACCGGGGATAGGTGAGTATCCCTGAACCTTCTGAGAGTTTGACCTAAATGTAGCTTGGGGTTTGCTCACCCCACAAACTCACCCCAAGCTACGTTCAGGTCTAACGTTTAGAGGGTTAATTACCCTACCTAATTTAGCCAATAAAGGGTATCACCCAAACTCCTACCTTTTTATAGATATAACATGTAATAAATGTTATTGTAAGGTCCTATTGTGCGTTTTTTTTACCTGTTATTTGTGTTTTCATTAAATTTTTGCTTTATTTAACAATTCGATGACAGAACTTGATACTCAGGCCGGTAAAGTCCCCTTGCCCCTGTGACATTCCCAGGGGGAAACCCAGTCACTGGGGCGGTCCTTAATTGGTCCCCCCTAGCTGACTACCCTTAAATATATAATTTGGGATGTTGGCCTAACACATTTGATCAGTGCAACTCTTTGTATATTAATGTTATTGTACCTTAAAAAATTAATACAATGAATTAAGAAAAGCACTGACAAGCATTAATCTGATTTTGTCAGGTCTGTCCTTCGTTCACCAACATATTGTGACCCAAAAGTTTTATCTGTGTGGAGCTGACAAGTGCTGACTCCATTGACCTACAACCTGTGAAACAAAACCTACAATCTGTGAAACTAAACCAAAGCCAAGGTCCATACTTGCTAACTTCCTCATAATCGGTCATCAATGGTAGGATGGTAGAGTAGAAAGCACCGTAAACAATCCTTCTTTAATTTTCAGCCACCATTGTTCAACTGTCCCATTCACAGATGTCCGCCTAAACTCCCATGGCTTCCAAAACTCAAAGTTCTCATGGAACAGCCTCTAGTCCTCCTCAGATAAACAGAAGCAAATTGCAGAGCCTGAAGGCCGAACAAAGAATAATCCAGAGAGACAATAAACACGACAGAGACCTTGATGAGATAACGAGGCCTGTGCTGAAAATGGTCTAGGAGGACCTGTCAACGTAGGAACAATGGCCTCCTCATAACGTGGAGACATGGGCAGGTACAGCCAGGCTCAGAGATGACAGATCCACAGCTCACCTCTTTCAGGTGCAGGATAAGGAGCAGATTGTGCCCGGCTATTATGATTGGAATACAAATCGGGATTCTGTTTCCTTAACACAAAAGCAAATACCTTGGGGAACGCAAAGCCAGCTCTGGCCTTTGTGCTATGGTGGATTTGTGGATCTTAAAAAAGACCAATGCAAAGTGATAATTACCGTATATGTATAATAAGAACACCACACAACTCCATAGCTAGAAATAAATCTGTTCTGTCGTCTTCTTGTGCCTGTATCTGGGGGAAGCACATAGACATGTTTGAATACAAAAAATATCTAAACCTAAAAATGTGACATTGTTGACAATCCTGGCTTTGAAGAAGTACAGAAAATGATCCAGTCTCTGAACACAAATAGTTTTATAGTTTCTACACGTTATCTTCCCTTAACTATGAATTTTTATATCCCTATTTAAGATCTTATTTGTAACAGTATATGGGTTAGTTTCCACATACATCGGGACCCTCTCCGCTAAGCGTATACGTATGTGGAAACAAACCCTGTGGGTGAAACTCCATATATATAGATAGTGGACTCTCCCACTTCTCCTTATTCCTAATCAAAAAAGTTCATAGTTTAAGAAGAGAACATTTGTTTTTGAGTCTAGGTCCACGGAGCCTTGTGAGCATGTTACGTCTGCCATAAGAATGAGAGAATGAAAATATATATACTGTATATATCTACACCTGTGTCCAGGAATGTTAGATTTACGCCCTGAGGACCAGAGCCATTGTGGCCCAATTCATTTGACCATAGGGGTGGTCAGTAATGGTTGATGACACAGTGGTGAAGTTAGTTTGGCCTGTTTTAACAAGTTGAATGAATGAATGAATGCCATTCATGTATATTTTATTTGACATATGTTTGGGAAAATAGGGTATTACAAAACAAACGACCTACCTTAAAAATAAACCCTAGCATAACTTTTCAGGGATTTTGATGTTTGACAATATAAGTACAGTTACTTAACTTTTTTGTGTACCGTGACGACGAAGTACAGCCAATCAAAGCAGAGTACTCTGCCATGTTATCTCCCTTCTCCCCTCTACACATTGCCAGCATTATCGATGACACCAGGGATGTGGGGCGGAACACCTCTGCCGCCTTCTTAACATGGTGGTCAATGGCGCTGCCTCTCCGGCATCATTATTGATGTTGGAGAGTCGATGCCGAAAGCTGAAAAGCAACTCCTCCATGATTTGGAATAGCCACAGGCTCGCCGAGGATAGGTAACTATCCCCAAGTGTAGCTTAGGGTCAGTTTGTTTTGTGAGCAACCTTACCCTGAGTGTAGCTCAGGGTAACCGCAAGGGAGGTTACAAAGTCAATAGAAATAGTATCCAGGCAGCTATACATGTAAAAAAGTCAAAACAATTGGCAATAGAATGCAACATTACACCAAGGACAGCAGACATCCCCAAAAGAACACACTATGATATTCTAGGATGTGATCACATGACTAGATTTGAATAAATGTTGATTTATTATTGGGTCAAGGATAAATATAGATTGATGTTCAGGAAATAATAAGCCCCTTCCCTGAAAGTAAACAATTCATATTTTTGGGGGTGAGAAACGCGTAGGTATTGCACGTTCCTTGTTCCAGGTTTAATGTTTAAGCAAAAACTTGGATATGATTCCAATTAAAAAAGGTTCATCATTATATCTGATAGAGAAGGTAAAACTTCCACAATTGTAGAATTTTTCTTTATTAAAAAATCAATGTTGGCCAATTACTTTGTCCACATTTAAAATTTTTCCCCACTCTTTGGTCCCTGCTCTAGACAGGGATCGGGCATAGTCGCTGGTGCTCTGCGAGCCCACAGCGATTCTGCATCACTTCAGGCTTTCTGGCGCTGAAGAGGAAGGGGGGTGGCATCAAAGGCCTCCATGTTAATGGAGGAGGCAAGGGTTTTCCCGAGCCCACATGTGTAGAGGGGAGGGGGCAGTGTACTCTGCCGCGATCTCCCATACGGGGCAACTTTGCGCTGCCTCCAAACGCCAGGTAGGTTAATTATCTCAGAGAACAGAAAATGTAAAGATACTGTATATACAATATGCAGTTTTTCCCTTACCGCTAGTAATGGCCGCTATGCTTTTCTTCCTTAACGCTTACATGTTTAACACTCTCTGCTGACAGCGAAATGATGAATGTGATTAAACCATTAGGAGGTTCCATAGAGAACAATGGTGAGAACTACAGTTATACATAATCTCCCCCATTCAGGCCTCAGCGATGAGGTCATCATTGCCCGCACTGGAAGTATAAGACCTGCTCGCTGTAATGAATCATAAAACTATGCAAAGCCTTGTGTGCGCCGAGCACATGGACAATATTCATCCATCGTTCAGCATGTGAGTGAGAACGCTGCTTCCTGGATTGGTGTCACACTGACTTCATCCATCCTGACCTGTTGTCACACTGAGTATAGAGAACCCTGCAGTCTAATGAACAATGGACGGTGGAGTTTCCAAGTAATATGGATGAAGTTCATTTTATTTAAAGAATCTGACAGTTAATGTAAGGCCACAAAATGTTGCAAGTCCAGAGTGCATAGCGGAGCTTTGCCCCAACAGCAATTGTGCGATACAGCAATGTATTCTTGTGTCTAGCTAGGGTTCTCTGGCGCTGGTGTTGTTTTAAATTGGTGCTGTATGTTTGTTGCCTCCCTTTTATAACATACACTAAATCAGTGGTTCCCAAACTTTCCATGCAGGCCCCTCTGACCTTTCTGTTTAGGAAAATTATAGAGCCCCTTCCCCATTCAAATACAGGTTCAGAATGAGGGCCAGCGCCCACCCATGAGGGCCCGCCACCACCTTTGGGACCCACTGCACTAAATCAAGTATACATTTAGGATACATCCATGTAACAGGATTCACAGAGCAATGAAAGCATAGCAAGAGATGTTAACTTTCAGACTCTGGATTTTTGCATGAAGTCTTCTTACCTGGCCAGAGCGGAGTGGGAGAAGGCCCTCCTCTGACCCTATTGTGTTCTTATCAGCTTGAACTGCTGAGCTCTGTATACAAAATAATTATTCTACAGATAAGTTGGAGAAATGTGAAAATCACATGACCACCAGGGCAAATAGAGAGGTCAACAACCCAATGGGATCACAGACCACAATGAAGACTTGGCAGAGTGGTGGCCATACGCAGATAGATTTTTGGGTCAGAAAGTGCAGTAATATTAAAAGGGTGTCCAAACTTTTAGCAAAGAGAGCCAAGATATGTAAAGTGAAATGTGTTAGGACGACCATTCGGCCTAACATTCTTTGAAGCATTTAAATTAAAACTTTACCATGGAGCAGATCTCTTCTTTCACACATACTTGGTATTACTATTGAAAGCATTAGCCATTCACTGCCATGACACTGATAAAGACTGTCCCTTGGTATCCTAAGACTTGCAGTTCTCCCAGCTATCCAGCCACCGGTCACATAACCCCAGAAGTCCTGGTCCTGACCATTCCCCTATCTATGACATCAGAATCAGTGAGAACATTCCCAGCACTGCTCACCTTAATGCTGCATCCTGATAGTATGGATAATCTGCATGATGAAGCACCCATAGACAGGCACAGCATGGTGTAAACCCCTGATCATTCATGGTGGGAGGAGGGAGGGGGGGTTCAAGCCAAAGCTCCTGCCAATGTCACACTGACATTGCAGCAATAGTTCTTGATGGAGATGGGAGTCATTTTATTGCACCTAAAGCAAGCCCCAGCATAGACCCCCTCATAGATTTTTGACCGGGGCTGTGGGCCAGTAGAAGGAAAAACTTCCTCAATTCTAGAATTGTGTTTATTAAATATCAAAGACCTTGTCCAAGTTTCTAAGTCTGTTCCACTGTGTATTTCAGTTTGATACCCTTGTTCTAAGGGTAGCCATACACGGGCCGATTTGTTACCAATCGATTCCAGATCCGATCATTCCAGAAGCTCGTAGAATCGGCAATTGAACGGATCGCCGATTCCACAAAATCCATCGATGGATAGGGAGCTATGGGTCCACCAACGTACTTCGATTGCCAAACAATCGACCAATCGCCGATTAGATTTTTATTAAATTTTTTTGGCTCGATCTCAAAGGCGCGTTGATCGACTGGTGAACAATCGTGTGAAAAATCAAGTGTATGGGAGCCTTAACACCTGACCCTTAAACATACCTGACGGTTACTTTTGTAGACAACACAAGTTTGACTTTGGCATTTAACTTCAGTTGTTCTTCAGCTGCAACATATCTGCAGAGCATTATAAATCTGTCCACGCTGCAGAGCATCACCCCACATCTGGTAAGGCGAAGGTAATGTTCTCTTTTGCGAGGGTGCCAGCGGCTAATGAGGAAGCGATTTACACTCATGCAAAGTACCGAGCCCAATGATAATGCTAATTAGGGTGACGGCTGCTGTTTAATTAAGCCGCAGTTTCTCCCCAAAGCGTCTTTTCTCATGTAAATCCAGAGGGCTTGGCTGACAAAACAGCTCTATTTGGCAAACGCTGCGTCCTTCTCACCGCCATTGTCGTGAGGGTGGCGAATGTATCGTCATTACTCACCCGATTCTTGCCCATGCCAGGGTTCCCGCCAAAGAGCTGTTATCGGCTTGATCAAAATGTCATTAATTATTCAGCCCATTCTTTATGTTGATATACATACCTACATCAAGGGGGGTGGCCTGGAAACCGAGCACTGCCACCACTTCCCTTGCCACAACAATGTGGACGCGTGATGAGCGCTCACCATCATTTAAGGACTGTATGAATTGGTATTGTGAAAGATTTCCAGTGTACGTATGGCAGGTAGGCTACTGGTTTGGGACGAGAAAACCACTCAATGGCGTGTTCATTGGGCTTGGGCTCCATCATGGCCCTTTCTCCCGCTATACAGAATATGCATGTGCATAGGCCCCCCCGGCAATCTCCCCCGCACGCATTTTCTGCACCCTCCCCGACATTGCAGCCCTCCTGCGCATTCCTCTTCTTCTTTAATATTACTATCATTATATAGCACCAACATATTATGTAGCACTGTACAATACATTAGGAGTGTAGATACAACACAAAAAATACACACAGGTACAGGTTATGACTGTGAGGACCCTGCCCGATTGGGCTTACAATCTTATTCTTCTTCTCCAATACCCCCACAAGCCCCCCCCCATCAACAGCTTTACCACTCGCACCCCCTCCCCCGCTCGACAGGGGGTCCCTAGGCAAGAACTTGCATAGAGCCCACCACAGGCTAGAAACAGCCCTGTCCTTCACACCATCTTTTATGCAGGTCCTCCAGGGCATCCTGAGGGCCCTTTCACACTAGCTGCGTTTGCGTTGCACTACCGTGACACAGTGCGGCTTGCGTAATATAAGGTGCACAGGTTTCCATTGGAAATCTGTTGTACTGTTCACACTGGCCTCACATTGCGTTTTTAGTAGCCAGACACTTAACATTTTCATTAGCAGAGCCCTGCAATGCCATTTACTCGATCATTAGTCCTGTCTACGTTGTGTTGTTGGAACCCATAATGTCTTCCGATAACACGGTATATATATCACTCCCTCAGTGTAATAATTGAACCCGCACAACAGCTCCCTCTGCTGACAATGGCAGGAACTGGACGTCCTCTAACACACAGCTACGGAATCTCGCGGCTCCTTGCTAGTGAAATAGAACTTGTAGTGAACTTTGTATTTGTATACACGGGGTTTACATTCCATCCTCGCAATGGTCAAGGCTTGCCTGGATCGGCAGCGCTGGGAGCCAGCAGCGTAGTATGTGCTGCACAGCTATTTGCGGCCAGTCCTGTGTTTATTTTATTCTTAGCCTGTGGAATCCTTTGACAGGAAAAAGCCTAAAACAGCAGCAGCTATTTATATAGTTGTGTGCCGAGTACACATCCACAGAATTGTCTTCATTCACAACACAGCGGCCATCTTACATGGGAACTAGGCCCCAGCCTGTCGCCATGGTGACGGCATTTACTGCGCCTCCATTTTGTGGGCCGTCGTGTCTAGGAAATTAAAAACAATCACCTCCGCCGACCAGAGTCTAAATGAAAGGTTTCTGGGAAACATTGGTGTTACCGCTAAACAACCATTCTGGTTACTATGAGTAATAGCGTAATCTGGCAGCCATTATTTTTAACCATTTTACCCTTATTTCCCAGATGTTATGAGGGTAGGAAGGAATTGTTGGTCTAGTAACAAGCCATACCTTTGGGAGGTAGCAATGCACATCATAAACACACACCCACCCATATAGGCCAATGGACCCTAAGGGTATGTTTCCACAGGGTGGCATGGACGCGTCAACATGATGCAGGGGCGTAGCTAGAAATGATTGGGCCCCATAGCAAAAAATGTTATGCCCCACCCATCCCAACCTGTCACTCCAATCCCTGCCCTTCTAGGAGTAGGGGCCCCCTTGTGAATATGGGCCCCATGGCATTGCTATGGATGCTATATACTGACATAACGCATCCGTTCTGCCAACCAGTAGATTGCGCCACTTTGTTGTTGCAGCAGTGGATCCCGTACCACCGTACCAAGTGAATGGAATGTGTTGTCTTTGTGCAGTGGAATCTATCCCTAATGTTTCCACGGCATCCTGTTTGGGATTTTTTTCCCCTTTGAATGCATACCCTTGCATTTTTAATACGCCCAATGCATCCATGCAGGGTCGGCGCCACAAACGGGCGGGGACAGGACATCTTGCCACACAACCCCACCTGCCAGGTCTGTGCCGCAGTTTGAATTACAGGAGTCCACAGGTAATTAGCTGGGCGCCAGTGATCTCCCACGGGCACCACTCCACAATTCAAACTGCGGGAGAACGCAGAATGGGAAACATTCCCTAAATCTGAAGCTGGCCAGTTTATATAGGGGGGGGGGGGG
>CM070038.1:97695285-97706695 GCA_036250615.1 Ptychadena robeensis
AGGACCAGGCACTACATAGTTGTTGGTAGATCTAAAGGAAATTGTATGGAGTGATCTAAAAGGTATATGGGGAGCTTAAGCCAGTTAAAGGATTTAATCACAGATAGTAGACCAAGAACATAATGCGTTTTATGTGGTGTAATTCCTTTAAATGGACCTTGCCAAGAGAAATATCGAAACAGACATATGAATGAACATCTATTTGTAAAGCAACAGTCAACTAACAGTCTCATTTAATGTATGTCCAGTTTCTGAGTACAGTATTCATACGTCGGCAATTCCTAGAGCATGTGTGAAATTTCTCAAGGTGGCTCAGGTGGTGAGCAGTCTGGCCATGCGGCGCTACAGTCTTAGGTTCAAATCCGGGCCCGGGCACTATCTGCAAGGAGTTTGCATGTTCTCCCTGTGTCTGTGTGGGTTTCCTCTGGGTGCTCTAGTTTCCTCCTACCCGCCAAAGACATGCTGGTACGTTAATTGGCTTCCCCCAAAAAATTATTCTCCTATGTTAGTTACACATGACTTAAGCTAGGCATATACAGATACATTTTGTAATACATTCAAGCACAATTGAGCACCCTGAACGTGCACAGTGCTTGATTGTGCTCGGATCTATTAAAAAATTTTGAGCGGGATAAATAGATCAGCTGAACAGGTTTACAAGATGTTGGAAAACCTTGGTCCCCATCCAAAGTAGTGGCCTCAATATAGATGAAGCTCGAGAGCAGCGCGATGACATCATCACACTGCTCTCGATACTCCTCGAATTGCACAGGTATGGGCCAGCCTTTAGACTGACATATGTATTGGTTACAGTGCCGGCGCTATGGGCGGACCATGGGTGGTGGGGCTGGTCGGCCCAGTCAGGTCTGTGTGCCCGCTCGATTGGGCCCCCTACTTGCACTGTAAGACATAGGTGTGCCCCCTGATTGGCCGCTCGCTCCTGGCACCGAGCCTGGTTAGTTACATATACATGACTATGGTAGGGACATTAGATTGTGAGCTCCTCTAAGAGACAGTTAGTCATTTGACTATATATGTTCTGTAAAGGGTCGCGTAATATATCATCATTATATAAATACAAGATAATAATAATAATTTCTAACCATCTTTTACAGATAATTTCTAACCATCTGAGGTCTACAGTCTCTGACCACCTCTTGTACCGTGCTGTGGAGTATCCGTAAGGTGTCTCTACCATGTCCCTGAAAACTATAGGTAGCCCAGAAAGTTGACCACCGCTGGTCAAGGTATTCAATCTCTCTCTTCTCTACTTGAGAATCTGATCTTCGGTGATGATCTCCTTCTGAGAACGTTCACATAGGAATCTGTGCGAAGCCTTCGGAGATATTCTCCAGTTGAATCAGCTCTGGGGGTCTCTGTGTTTCATGTGGGGCCCGCTCAGTCACTGGTTTATGTCACTCTCTTTCTGGAGATGATAAAAGTTAATGAACGCTCCACCGTTTCTCATCCAGGGATTCATCTGACGGTTCCTGTGACCTAATCTAGACAGTTTGTGGCTGAGAAGATGGATTCCCAGATCCTTCGTAGTCTCTACGCCCCTGTACAACCTCAGACTTTGTATGCTGCAGTCTAGGTGTGTGGTCTCTTTCCACTCAGGCACTGAGCACACGGGCTGCATCAGATTTATTTTATACAGTCACGAAAGCCAAACATCTACTCGAAGCGGACCTGTCAAAGAAAGCGGAATAATCCAAACGTCCTACTTAAAGGGCAGGTAAAATGTTTACAAAACATGAAGCCAAGGACATAACAGCCAAACTTTTATTATTCTATTTTATAGGGAAATATTAGAACCCCCTCACAGTTCCTTTTTCTATGGGTGATAAACTGGGGAGATTTCCTTGTATTTCCTGTCCTGTAAATGTACCAGGAAGTGAGAAGAAATCTTCCCAAATGAGAGAACGTAGCTCAGACTGTTGTCACTGGAAGGAGTCATCAATATCTCCCCTTAAGGGCTCGTTTCCACTAGAGCGATCGGCCACAGATAGAAGCGTTCGATTGCTCCTCTTGCAACTCCATTTAAGCAATCATGTGCGGAAGTGATTAAGGGGGCGATTGTGAATGCCACCCTAATGCGCTTTTAATTGCGGACCGCGTCCGATCGCATCCCCTAGATAAAAATCGTGTTCGATCCTGAGTAGGGACCAGTGGAATAGCGTCCATTCATTTTCTATGAGCACGATCGCTGGCGATCAGCAAAACACGTGGAAAATCAAGTGCAAATGCGGGGGAAGCGATTAAAAATGCGTCCTTCCGCGGTTAATCGCTTTAGAGGAAACAAGCCCTTATTATTCTGGTAACAACTAGTGATGAGCAGCACAGGCAACAATCATATTCACAAAATATATATAAAATATTCGCAAATTTGTCGCCTAATATTCGCATTGACCTCCTGGGCGTTATTAACAAAATGTGCCGGGATTGGGCATAACCACCGTACTCTGTACTATGTTGACACTTAGGCGGTTAATCGCTTGAGCTTGCGATTTTTTAAATTGTCTGCAGAATCGCCGGCGGGCGATCGACCAGACGATTTTCACCTGCGATTTAAAAAACAAAACAAAAAAAAAAAAAAAACACAACCATTCTCCATAGAGAATAAATGGCCACGATTTGTGGTCGCTTCCAAGCACGATCCCAAACTGCCTCCATTCAGGTCTATGGGCGCGATCAGAGGGATAAAATTGCCGCCAGCGGTCAGAACGCAGGGAGCTGTGAATTTGATCACGGACCCAATCGCAACCGCAAGCGCTTCTATCAATGGGGACAAGCCTATAGAAACTAGTGTAGGCGATCGGTGGGCGATTCTGCCGGCGATTGAAAATCACGAGCGCAGGCGATAAAGTGGGAACCTAGCTTAAATCTGCAGCGATTCTGCATCGGTGCAGGCTCCTTAATCTGTTCTGGCCTTGTGTCTTCTGCGTCACCAAAAAGGTGGGGGGGCGCCATAGACCTCCATGTTACTGGAGGGGGCGTCGCTTTACCCGCACACATACAGTGTAGAGGGGAGGTACTCTGCCGCAATCTCCCGTACGGCTCCATTAGAAGCCTGTGTGATGGTATGTCATGGTAAGAGAGTGACCGGATTGGATATCTGAGCAGTCACTCATAAGAAATCCCCATTGCAAATCACAAACCAATATCTATTGGACCAGTCACAAGGAGTTAATTCCAATGATCTTCAGGCCTTGCTACTACCGTGTTTCCCCGAAAGTAAGACAGTGTCTTATATAAATTTTTGCTCCCAAATGTTCTACACCTTTTGTATGGTATCTCCAGACTAACTGACAACCAAAACAAAATGGTATAAATCGAAACTGGAGCATTCCCTGTGGTTAGTACATGAGAGTGAGCATCAGTTTATAGACGAGACCATCTGAAACTAGGACCCGGGTATTACCGAAAAGTCGGTCATGTGACTTCAGGTGAGTGAAATTTTAATTAATTGTTACAGTGACCTATCTTTCACCCAGCAATTACGTTTTTGACTAAAAAAACCCATCCCTTATTTATACCCATTGACATTAACTCCCTGAGTCTTCATGAAGACCATAGCTGGTGGGAGGATGACACAGCGTGGTGCTTACATAGCTCCATGGACAATAGAAGCGATTGTAAAGCTCACACTTGATACCAAAACCTCCATGATTGATCAGGTCTGGAGGATTGGTGACGTTAGAGGATGCTGGAGGTGGAGGGATGATGTCCCATCAAGCAAGGAACGAGGTGCCCGGTGAGTGCGAGGGTGAGATTGTGAGAGCTTCACAGTGCACAATGGAGTTGAGTTTAAAAGTTTGGATGAAGGGATGGGGCGGAGTTCAGCTTTTTGGAGCTAGTTTGCCTGGCATGCGGCGCAACAACAGTATAAAGATGTAGTGTGTTTGGCGGCTGTCCTGCTGGGATTGTCCAGGCTGTGGTAGAGTCATTTGAGTTTTTTCCTCACCCATTCTTGCCACAGTCCGTAATTACGGCCTTAATGAGGGTTTTTTTTAATGCATTCGGGTGGAAGTAGCATCCTGCTCTAGTACATGGGCAGGTGGGAACATTGGGTTGGGCAGAAAATGATTCCCTCTATGTAGACTTTTGGAGCACTTTACAACGAAGACGCAATAGCCGCACCGTCTCCAGTTGAGCCTTGCTGGACCGGGGGACTATACCCGAGAGGCTGGTACTGGGTCATTTGGAGGGTTTTATATTTTTTCCGAATGTCTCATGTCGTCCTTACCATGTGTCAAAAATTACAAAGGTGCATGGAAAGAGTCCCCTCCCCGTTAACTTCTAAATTGTTTGTGTTTTTGATCCTTTGCTTTGGACTCACCTATGCTCTTGCCTTGGATTTGGCAACATTCAATCCGTGTCCCGTTGGGTGTACAACTACAGAGAAAGCACGGTACAGACTGCCCTGCACAGCCGCCGGAGGTGGGGCGTGCTCACCGCACTCTAGTCTGACCTTCATAAATCTGTCCCTATCGCTGTTTTCGAGCGGGACAAATCAATCCGCTCGAAAACAGCTTTATCGGACTGATTCGTTAATCGGTGATTGTCCATAAGCTTTGCTGGGTGTCCAGGCAATAGTCGGCTGAGGAGGATTGGAGCCGGGGGAGGTGCAGTTCTGCTCTCCCGGCTTCTTCTTCCGATATCTGCACGAGCGTGGATGATGTCATCATTTTTTTTTTTTTTGCTGCTGCGGGTACATGGGACGGCTCGAATTATCGATTGCCATCTGTACCCCTGCTTAAGTGGCGTGCCCTCTATGTAGAACCTTACAATATTACCTGATCAATTTCTGTTGACCATTTTTGTTTTTACTAAGAACTCATTGTAATTGAGGGTGGAGTTTTGTGCGTTTGGCAATACCCTGTCCTATCACTAGTATTTTTTGCAGGACGGTTCCACCCCGCACTGACAGTAGCAGTGATTCTATTACCGTTCCATATTACTATGTATTTTTTTCAGGGAGGACCCGGCAACGCGGCTACCAGTATGCAGGTGATTCTTTTTTTTTTGTATGATTACCTTCCATAGTCATATGTATTGCTATCATGGGGAGGACCTTCGCTAGACGCTTTTTTTACATAGCAGTGATCTATAACTTCCAATCACTGTATTGTTATTCTACGCAGGGAGCACCCGCACTACACGAGTTGTGGTTAGATCTAAAGGCGGAAATTGTTTGTGGGGAGATCTTAAAGGTTGTATGGGGGGCTGGTTGGTTGGTTGTTTTGGACGTGTTGAGCGTTGTTGGTCTTATGGGACGTTGTAGGCCAGTCTTGTGGCCCTCTCGGTTGTTGATGTTAGGTTCACCTATTATTTCCCCTCATATGCTGCTCCGCAGGGGTGGTGCACAGGACCACTCTCTCGTATAGGCGGTGGTGTCGAGTGGATAGTCGAGGGTAGCGCGATTATCAGGAGAGGGGGTCCCTCGTGGCGCCAGGGCGGCTGGGGAGGTAGTGAAAGACGACATTTTAGGCACTAACATCTTGTTGTGCTTGTCATATTTTGGTATTTAGGAGATGGACGTGCTGGGGGGGGAGTGTAGTAGGGGGAGGGGTTGCATTTCAGGTTTTAGGTCACAAGTGAGTCATATGGTTCCAGTTGGGACAGACCTCAAAGACGCACTATGCCTTAAAATATGGACTTTACTCCTCTACATAGGTTATAGTTCATTGTGTAAGCGTGCAGTTAGGTGATTTTACAACTCCGTGGGCCATAGCTTTCTGGCACAATGATTTAGGATGCCATTACCTTTTCGGCGTGTCCTGTATTTGAGCTACAAATACCTTTGTAATTGTGTTTTTTAAAGCGGTGAAATTACAGCTACCATGTGCATTTTGGGCACAAGTAGCTCTTCATTCACCCCCAAAAAATGGGAACCACATGTGGGTGGGTGCCTTAACAAGAGAAACCTAAAGGCAAACTTGTGCAGGGTGTTCGAGGTGGGGCGTCAGTCTTCATTATGGTCTATTGGGCAAAGCCCCAAAACGCGTTTTCGGGTGAACGCCTTATATCCAATTCTGTCCGGGTGGTTGTGGTGAAGGTGGGTGGTGGTTTCCAGGAATGTGTGGTTAACAAAGTCCTATCTCCCTGCGTTCATTTTCTGCGAGGTAGGTCCATTTTCTGTCCATCAGAGGCACCATGACCTGTAATGGAATTTTTTGTTTTTTTGTAAAATAATAAATTTCATAAAAAAAAAAGTTATTTTTTAAAGTTAATTAGAATTTGTTGTTGTGGTAATAATAAGGAAATTCTATTTAAATGTAACTGGTGTTGTGTGGTTTTTACTTTAAATGTCTGGGTACATGTTATCACTGTCCCAGTACATTCCCCGCTTAATTGGGTTGTGTGCCCCCCTCGCCCCACCCCGTTGTAAAGTTTTACATGGGGCCTTTTCACACGGGAGAGGAGAAACATGGCGGCTTCTAGATAGTCAGCAGATCGAGTTCCCCACCAAGGAAGGATCGAGTGTCCGAGCAGGAACACAGCTGCTGAATAGATCGTTTAGATCGTTAGCCCCTGATCCCCACCAATGCAGGGGGTTGATGATAGGACGACCCCTCCTTGGTGTGTGTGATGCGATCTGGCTGAGTCATCTAGAGCAGCCAATGTCCTGCAGCAGGAAATCGGGCTGCTGGAGCTAGCTCAGATCGCATCCCCTGCACGGAAGCATTTCGCATCACCCTGACATCGGACAGTGTCTTTTCAATGTGGGATGCCGTTGCTAGTCTCAGAGATAGCTCCTTGGGGGGGATGCGATCTGATCTATTGGAGCTAGCCACGCATCCCACATTGAAAGCACTTCGTCGCAGGGGGAGCCGTATAGGCCCGGTTCAGACAGGGGTATGCCGCAAATTTAGTCCGGATTCCCTGGTGTGGCGTATTATTATTTTTTTTACGTACTGTACATCGGGGGTGGAGGGATCTGCTCTCCACACAGGAAAGCATTGAGAGCGCCGATCGGAGCGCTGCGGACGCTTGGACAGTGAGTGGCGCCGCAGGGCTCGATCAGCGTGACGAGTTCAAGTTTGTCCAGTGTGCACTTTAGCCAAGTCAGCACTGACGCGTGGACAGTTCCCCACAACCGCTAGGGAGGGGTTAAGAGTTAATAAAACCTCATGTTAAATATCATTTAACTATTTATTTTCTTATGAAGCAAATGTAAAAAAATAATGGGAATTTCTTTACAATCCCAGCATTTCCCCTAGTCTACCTATTGTCGGCTTCACTTCCTATCAAGAATATTGAATTAAAGTCAACGCAAATACACTTTCTGCCACTAGATATCATAGAAAGCAGTTACTATACTGCATTGCAGATCTTCACTGATTGGGTCAGGGGGGGGGGTTGTGGATGCAGAGCAGGAGGTCTCTTGCTCTGCTTGTGCCTTGCGTCCGTATGGCAACTGCTTACAGAGATTGCAGCTTCACAGAGAGGAGAATGGAAGTCATGTATCTCTCTCTTCAGTGCTTATACCAGCAGGCTCTGGCACTGTCTGCTTTGCAGAAGCAATTAATACAGTTTTCAGATGTGAGATGCGTTATCCTTGGGAGGATCTCTATCTTGAAGCTCACTGTGATAATCTCCTTGCCGGGAGAGGGGAGGGGGAGTTGGGCCCGCATTCGGACCATAGACGCAGGCACTTTTAAGTGCGTTCTTGATCCTCGGTTGTTACTGATGGGCAGGAAGCTGAACTGGCTTTTTCTGATTTTCCGACAGGCAAGAAGGTTGCCCAAGAAGTTTCTCCTGTACTGTGTCACAGTTGCAGTGTAAGCTACCCAGAGTGTGGCTCGGAGGTTTACCACTTTTAGTGAAAATTTCCCAAACCAAACTGTGTCTAAACCATAGGAAGGTTAAAGTAACAACGCTCTCTGTTATTGTACACTGAACTGATTGCTAGTCCAGTATGGACATAATGCATATGCCACATGGTTGCCAACGTGATTGGGGAGAAACCTTGAGTGGCTTTCGGAAGCCAGACAGAGTCTGACCCTCAACCTAATGAAAGCTTTCTTTTAGATTACACCAATATGTGTTTTGGTTATATATTATGGTCTCTCTTCCAATCACTCCACATTACAAAATGGACACACAAATTCCCAGCATACAGCCGGGGATGGGATCTATTCCATATTGATCTGGTTTTTGATGTTATAGCAGAACCAGACAACACCATAAGTCCGCTGTCAAGTAGTAAAGTGCAATTTTCACTACAGGGCTAATCATAACCGTGGCTATTGGCCAAGATGTGTTTATTTAGCCTGGTGTTGGAAGTGTTGCATCTTACCAGAGTACATTTCATAGTCTATTCGTCCAGGAGGTCGCACAAGTTTCACCCTGCAGTGGGTCCCAATGTTTTCAAGGCCCCACTTACAAACTTTTTTTTCTGGAAACTTTATTTTTTACTTCGTTAATTCCCATCGAACGACACTCATATTGAATTTCTTTTTTTTTTTTTTGGGGTTAGCTTGATTTTGCCCCTGATTTTTTTTTTTTTTTTGAAGTATTGAATTTTTTTAATCTATTTTTCTACAACAGTTTTAGGTTGAGGGTCAGTTTCACCCTAGCTGGGTTGTCACAGATCCCCAGCAGGGGAGAGCGGTGTATCTACGTAAAGCTTCCGCTCGGGGGCAAAACATCCTTGCCAGTTCAAGGGTTTAAGGCTTCCCAACCTGGAGCCCCTAGCTGCTGGAGGCTCATGTTTGCCTATAAGCTGCTCCTCCCTCTGCCTTTATCGAAGTCTAAAGTGACGGGAAGTCGTGTCTGAATTTGGGGTCTTATGTGTTCGCTACCAGCCTCCCTGTTACCGCCGGACTTCCTACTTCCTGACCCTCTGCGTGTTCCCGGACAGTACTCCTTGATCCTCTGACTTAATCCTGGGTACCTCTCCTGTTCCCTGGCTTCTCTCTCGGCTTTGTCATCTGAGTTCTCTCTCTAAAGCTGGGAATAAACAGTAAGATTTACCCGTCAACTCCCTATCCGATTTTTGGCACTGAGATCGGAGCGTCATCACGCCCGCCCAGTGAGAGAAACGGACAGCACTCTGCAATCTGCAGCTCATTACTTAGCTGGGGGGCAGCTATCCCAGTCGAACTAATGGGATGCGGACTAAAATTTAACCGTCGAAAACTGTGCGATCAGACAGGATGCGATGGAGCCCAATCCTAGTTAGTTGCGTGCATCCGATTCCTGCATGACCCAATCCCTAAGGTTGATCGGAGCGCACCAGCATCAGACATCGATGCGAGGAATCGGAATGTCTATGCCCAGCTTAACCACTTGCACTATGTATTGGTTGTTTCTTCTGCGCTATGGATTGCACCCCCTGCCAACCATGCAGTGGTCCGTGGGTCCACACCCGCGACACGCCGTGTCACCCGCCCATGACACCTTGTGTTGTTGCAGTGTCGTATTCAAATTTATGGTTTTTCACACCAATATACGCGAAACCTTTATCATCACATAGAGACACGCACACTACACTCATGCAGAGATAATGAAGTCTTACATAGAAAACCCACCCCACATAACATGACTCTACTTACTACGGCTGCTAGTTCCTCCATGGTGTCTGCCTGTCCCTCCTTCAGCCCCCCTACCCCACTCTCGGGAACCATCTGTCAAGGCCAAGCTTTACATTAATGGTGGACTTGCTATTATCAGGTGGCCAAAATTTTTTGGGGGGGGAATGTCGGCCTTCTGGATCGATTTGATTCATTCTTATTTTTTTTAAGTTATCTGTTTTTATTGTTTTTTCTCTTGTTAAAGAATACAATACCATACAAAATAAATTTTCAAGAAAATCAAGGAAACCTGAAAGATTGGGTACAGACACCATGTGTGAACCTCTAGATGAATACATTGTGAACAGGAGGGAGAATCTTCTTCCTCCTTCTCCTTGATCTAAGGGGAGATTGTTTAACGTGAAAAATTGATAGTAATGGTTCTAGTTTAGTCCCCATATATAGATTCGTCTTTTTACATTGGGGTCATAGAGACAAACGATTAATAATTTGGTCCAGATACAAATATTGTATGATATTCTTAAACTGTTTCACAATAGTTCTTTTTGCTATTTGCTGCAATAGTTCCATCGTGGTAATGCCTGTTGGCTTGGGAAATCCAGGAAAGGAATGGCCCGTATGGGGGTGCGCTCAGTCCTTGTGGCAACACAAACCGTTGACGTAAATTGTTGTAGTGGAAATGTTATAAAACCAGAGCAAACGCTGAGAAGAAAACATTTGTTCTGTTTACAATCCATGTTCTTGGTTATAGCGTGATTGAATGTGCTGCGGCGTCGTCCTCGCACAAAACCTCCCACATTGGAGGAAATTCGGGTTTCGGTATCTGTGATGTGGCCGGGTTTTGATCATCTCCTCTTTAGAGCATTGTGGGGTGGTGGATAAATGGGTTAAACGTTCTCCTCAACACTGGCGTGTTGAACTATGGGATTGTTGTTGACAAATGTGTCATAACTGAAGTTCAATGTAATAAGTGGCCAATTCACATGAGAGATAGACATTGTAATGTTTAGGGAGAGTTGTGTAAGGAGCACGTTCCCATTTTGCCACCAAAGACAAGTCAATGAGCTGCTTGGGTGGGTTGTACCGTTTGCCCCGGTAAAATAAGGCATCCCTGAAAAAACCGGTCCTGTAACTCTGGATAGGTGGGATCAGTGGGGGGATCCCCCCCCCCTCTGGAGTCTCTTGTGCCATTTTGATTCTCCCCCTTGATCCCCGTGCTTTGTATTTTTTAAAATGGACCCCCCCCCCCCCCCTGATACCCCCAGTACCATATTCTTCTTCATGGAAAAATGAACTTTTTCCTGAAAACAGGCACCCTTACATTTTTCCCTCACGCTGAAATATAAGAACCTCCCCGAAGAAACGTACTGTAACTCTGGACAGGGGGGATCAGAGGGGGCAATCGAGAATGACACGGATGATCAGAAGGGGGTACTACAATGGTAATCCTCCTCGAGTCTCCTGTGCCATTTGATTCCCCCCTCTGTGTCATTTTAATGTGATCCTCCCCCCCCATGATACCCCAGTGCGTTTCTTCTTCAAGGAAAACAAGACATATCCCCTGAGAATAAGGCACCCTTAACATCTGTGCCTCAAGCTTGAATATTAAGACATCCCACCCCACCCCCCCCCAGAATAACGCACCCTGAAGATACTGGGTACGTAACTTCTGGACAGGGGGGATCAGAGGGGTAAATCAAAATGACACAGGCGGTACAGAAGGGTTACTAAAAATGGCAATTCCCCCCCCTCTGATTCCCCTCTGTGTCATTTTAAGTGATCAGCCCCACCTGATACCCCAGTGCTGAATGTCATGGAATAAGTAAGACCGCCCCCGAACACAAAACGTTAAATGAGTAGGGCCATCTTGT
>CM070038.1:97710096-97726404 GCA_036250615.1 Ptychadena robeensis
CCTGTCCAGAGTTACAGTACTGTATCTTCAGGGGTGCCTTATTTTCGGGGGGATGCCTTACTTTCGAGGAAACTGTATAATATTTATTGTGGAACATAGCCTGAGAATAGGGGCACACAACCTGTGAATCAATGGTTATGTGCCCCATTGATATATGACACAAAATGTGCATTACCACCTTACAGTGTGAAGTATTACATACTTGAAGTATTATTTTAAACAAGTAAAAATGTCTTCTAGCTATGTCCCCACATGGGGCGACAGATGCCTGTCGCCCCACTTCTCGGCCGGCCAGAGATCCGACATGTCGGAAAATCTGAGCCGATGGGAGCCCATTGCCATAAGCAGCAATGAAGACGGCGTCTCCATCGCTGCTTATGGCCGGCACACAAAGGGTGCCTGGCCGATTGTGGGGCCCCAGAATGCAATGGGAGGCTAACGTGATGACGTCATCACGTTAGCCTCCCGGAGCGACATCGGGGGTAGTCTGCCTGCACACATTGGCGTGTGTATGGCAGGCATTAGAGGTCATAAAATGTTTGAGTTGACTATATAAAGCTTCATTTTTATATATATTTTTTTTCTTTATTTACCTACATAGCAGTTATAATTATTACTTTTTTTAAGCGGCATTGAAAATGAGAAGAAAATTAATGTCAGTATTAAAGATGCCGGCACCCAGGGTGGATAAAAATCGATGATTTTTTAAAAAAAATTTTTTAGACAAAATCAGATTTTTTTTATTTAAATTGAATTTTTTAAAAATAAAATGCTTTTTGAGGAAAATATATTACCATCCCAAGGTTAGTCCATGATGAAATAAAGATTAGTTTGTAATTATGTAGAATTAAGCCTGCCATACACACGCCGATGTGTGTAGGCAGACTAGACCCGATCTTTCTCATCACGTTAGCCTCCCGTTGCATTATGGGGCCTTTTCAATCGGCTGGGCACCCTTTGTGTGCCGGCCATAAGCTGCAATGAAGACGCCGCTTCATTGCAGCTTATGGCATCGGCTTTCATCGGCTCCCATCGGCCAGAGAAGATCGGACATGTCCGTTCTCTGGCCGGCCGAGAAGTCACATGCTGATTAGCGGCCGATTTTTAACCTGACCGACGGCGTGAGCGCACACGCCCGTCGGTCAGATTAAAAATCGGCCGCTTATCGGCATGTGTATGGCAGCCATAAGGTGACAATGGCTCGGATCTGGCCCCCGGGCATTTGCCCATGTCTGCTATAGTGCCTTGTTGTCCCTGTGACCCCCTGATCCCATTTTCCTTATCCAGGTGCTCAAGTGTTGCTCTTCTTAATCAAGTCACAGACATGGTAGGGATGTTACTCCTCATTCGTTCTACCTAAAACAATTGTGAGTTTTGGGCTGGTGTTTGAGAACAAGCTCTTGTCACGAATCTCCTGAATAAAATGAAATCTCATGGGAAGTATCTCTGCTCTGTGTATGGCAGCTTCAGGACATGTATATCGGCGGAAGGGGATAGCACTGAACTATTCTGAGTAGTCGCTATGAGCCGGCATGCTTCCCATTTGGCCAGGAAGAGATGCTCAATTATTTTATGAACTCATACTTCTGGAACCCATCTCGAGGCTTAAAAAAATGGCTGTGCTTCCTTCTGTCTGGGCTCTGGCTTTGTAGGCCTCCCGGGAATTGTGTGAAAGCAGAATGTCATTTGTCAAAGAGTAATTTAAGTTGGTCACAAGATGTTGCCGAATGTGCAGCTGCTTGCTCAGGAATCCTCGGACGGAGCTTTCGAGGCTCCGGCCTTTTTGCTCATACGTTGGTATTTGACAAAAAAAAAATGGACACATAGAAAAGTGATGAGGGCTCTGTGGGATACTTTGCAATCGACTTGGAAACACAGCCAAGAGAACAGCATGGGGAAGGTTCCGTATAAAAGCTTTTCTTTTTCCTCAATCACCAAGGAGCCCCCAGCCAAAGGAATGTGTCAGTTTATCCACTCGGTAGGAAACCTGTCAGCTCCACTACCTTCTCAAAGGTAACTCTGTGGGAGATGGGCCAGCATCAGCTCCCGCCATGTAGACAAAGGCAGCGCCTGGTGACGGACGTGGGGCTGAATTTAATGGGTGAGATCCAAGAGGTTTGCTGAGGGTTGTGCTCCTGTTGAGGATTGTGCCCCTGTTGAGGGTTGTGCTCCTCTTGTTCTTCTGGCCTGATGTGACATTACATGAGCTGTTACGGTCTACTGTGGATGACCAGTGAGCTGTTCCAGACTTTTGTAGGGACAAGGAATCGCAAGGTGGTGGTAGCGTCCCATTTAATTCACGACCTATGATGCCCCGGGGCCGCTAGTCTATTTAAGAGAAGGGACATCCTCTGGGCAGGTGTCCAGTGGAGAAGGACCAGATGGAGTGACTGGGAGAGCTTCCCTCTCCCAGGCCCACCTCCCATCACCGTTTGTTCGGGCGTGCGGGCAGCCGGACAGCAGACTTGCACGCAATTACCCTACAAGTCCCAGTTACCTACAGGCGCAGCCAGCAGTAGCATCCCAGTACCAGTGTTCCAGTGGGGTGGTTGCCAGCCCCCGCTCCCTGGACCACGCCAGCGTTCCAGTCGAGAGACTGCCCGTGCAGGTCCCATGTCTGTCACCCTCAGCAATACCTGGCCTTGTTAGCCCCTGCCACACTTGGGTTGAGGAGCCGTTTAGCCTGTCGACTGCCCATTGACCGGCGGCCATCTTTGCAGCATTGGACTGTTGTGGACTATAGGTTTGTTTTGCCTGTTTATATCTCAAGACCTTGGGGTTGAAATAAAGTTTACTAGCATTGTTAAAGCCTCCTCTTGTCGTTGGTTGATCCCTTAACCTAACACTTTTTAAGTGGGGCTATCATTGGGCATTATTTTACTTGTGGAGTGTAGCTTGCGTCAGTTTAAAGGTAACCATACAGGGTGCTATATTGGCATTCAATCGACCAAAAAATCAGTCTGTTTACACTGATCGAATGAAAATTGATTCCTGCCCACCTGGTACAAACGACCAAAAATGATAAATATCAGAAAACAGTGATCTATTACATACATTTTTCTGCCCTCTTGTGGCAGAAAGTGTTAATGGGGCTTTAAAGTAAAGGAATCGATCATTTTTAAAATCAATCACACTGTGTTGTGGTACAATCGATCGATGAAAATAATCGACCCGCTTAAGCAGGGTACAGACATGGAGATATGGGTCAAATCAATGGCAGTTTCGAGTGCCGTACACGCTCACGGCCATCTATCTGACCCATATAATCTGCCCCTTGTGCTGTTTTTGAGCGGGACAAATCAATCCCGCTCGAAAACAGCGACATGACCGTTAATATGCGCGATGTCTCGATCTTTGCCTGGGTCTCCAGGCAAGCATCGCCTGAGGATGAGCAGGATGCAGTTCCTTGCTCTCCCCGGCTTCGCCATATCTACAGCAGCGTCATGCACACATCATCACGCTGCTGCGGGGTACACTAACGGCGCCATATATCGAGCCGTCTGTACCTCTTCCCCTGCGTTATTGATACTTTCACACTTCTATCGCAATAGAGAACACGTACTCCCCTTGACAAGGTTTCATGTCTTTTCTTTGTTTCCTCCATATCAGCCAAGGTCCCCACCCTTCTGCCTCCCTACAAAGCCCTGAATGTGCTGACCATGGTCCCACCTGCAGGATTCTGCAGATAAAGAGTTCCATGTCTGCAGGTCCCTCATTTTGGATCATGGGGGGGGGGGGTGTGGGGTGACAGAGGAATGCTTCTCCTATTAGACACCAGACTAATGACATCCCCGCCCTCAGGCAATGTCCTCGTGGCTGATCTACAAATCGCTGTATGTTCATTAATCAAGTAGAATTCTAATACTGTTTATTTTAACTTAAGAAATTTGTTCCTGATATTTTCCTAAAGCTTCTTATTATTTAGTATAATGCAAATACATTATGCATCTTCATTGCGCTCCCTGTCCTTTCCCTACATTCATGTTCATCTCGTGAATGTCTGTATGGCGATCATCAACTGCGTCATATACATCTTGCATACATGCATACTTAGGGGCTTGCATGATTATAAATAGCAGGTTTACCACACTGAACTGGCTAATAAAATGACGTTGGTGGCTTTGTGAGCAGCTAAGATCATATGCCTCCGAGATCGTCTCCTGGCTGATCGGACAGGGGTGACCATTCTTCTCATGGTCGTTGACCACGCTGGAAGTGGAAATGGTACACTTGGGTGTATAAATCAGGCAGGGGCACATCACTTTGTTGTTTTTTCTTTTTTGTGAGCTCCTACAGATGAGAACCAGGTGGATGTGATTTGGTAACTCACTTCATAATTATATTCTCGTTGGCTCTCCTCACTGTCTCCCTCACTTCCCTGTGTCAGCCTCCTGCCTCAGTGTCTCCCCAGAATTGTTTTTCAGCCTGTGACTCCGGCGCAATGACGTCATCGCGCCTCTGCACCGGTCCGGGGCCCTCTCTAATAAGGCTGGCCGCCAGCGGTGCAGCACACAAATCCTCTGAATCCGGGCGTCCTTCCATCTCTCTCAGGAGGCGCCGCGCCTACTGAAGAACTCCGGCCCGCGATCCGGTAGTGTGCCGCGGCGCCGGAGTCCTTTCCAGTGGCTGTGGCGCCTCCTGAAGAATCGGGTGGGGAGGCGCCGCCTGTCAGGCTGCTTCGCTCGCCCGCCGTAGGACTTGTGGCTGCCCGGCGCGGCGTACTAAAAGCTCCGGCGCCGCTTGCCGGCCCGCCCTGCCAATCTGCCGGGGGACTAACACTCGTCGGCATGTAGCCTCTGCGGCAGATTGACCCTCCCTGTTCCTGATTAATCCTCACGAGTTAGCTGCTCCATCCACAGGGCACCAGCTGGCTTTGGGTCCTACGAACTCTCACAGTAAACACCGTTTGCAACCCCCAGATCTCATACTCAGTGTACACAAACCCTGACTTTTCTGCGTTTTACGTAACGAACCCCTGAGACTACCTGCGTCCAAATGTCTCCTTGCAAGTCCTATTCCAGCTCAGACTTCGTTTCCTATCCTCTGTGTCAGATTTCACCCTTACATATCTACCTCTACCTCATCCCCCAGAAATCTCAACACCCTTGAATTCCAATTTTACAATTGCCAGTGCACCCCCTAACTGCAACTGTCATAGTTATTCATGTGTTCCCGGCAGTTTATCCTTGTGACCAAAATACTTGTAGAAACCCATGGAAACTGGGGTTGTCTGTGTTGACTATGGAAAGTGGCTGCAGCTACCTGGCCCCTGTACGCTGTGTCGAACGGGCGGCCCTCGCGGTAAGTTCATCCTATGTATACCCGCGCTGCGCCGACAAGACATGTGGGGTATCGGCGCATCCCTAACTCTTTAAACAAGCTAAGGAGTAGATAATCAGGCAACACCTTATAGGTGGATGTACCCATTGTGCACATTTTTTCACCTCTTGATTAAACTTGGTATATTTTATAGGATAATGTGAAATTACACACCTGTGGGTGTTGTGTATATATTGTACCTTAATAAGGTGTACATAGTCAGGGTGGCACATACACCTTTTATGTGAGCTCCTCAGGTGAAACCAGGCGAGATGCGTCTTTCCTTGGTACTACACCCCATATGTAGGATGGCTCTTCCTCCTGTCTCCCTCTCACGTGCTTGCGTCACCCTCCTGCTTGCGTCAGGTTCTCTCCTGCTGCAGATAGGCGTCCCTGTCCTGATTGATCCGTCTGATTAGCTGTTCTTCATCAACGTCCACCAGCTGGCTTTGGGTCACATGTACTCTCACAGTACAACAAGTTTGAACCCCCCAGATCTCATATCTCAGTAATACAACCCCCTGACATTTTCTGGTTTAGTAACTAACCCCCTGAGACTACCACGCAGTCCAATGCCCTCCTTGCATAGTCTATTCAAAAAAAAAAAAAAAAGAACCTCAGACGTGCTTTTCCTCTTGCTCCGCTTTCCATTCACCCTTCCCAGATGCCTACTCAACTTTCTTCACTTCACCCCAGAGCTCCAACACCCTTAGAATACCAATTTACACCTTGCCAGTGTCACCTTACATTGGGTCCAGTCGTCAACCACTACTGCCCTTGCTCATCGTTTATCTCATGTCCTCCCAACTGCAGTATCCTTGCTGACTCAATTGTATACCATGTAACGATTTTTAGCTGGTCTGCCAGCACGCCCAGCACGAAACGGAGCGCCCTCCAGGTTTCGTTAGTACCATATGATCCGTGTAACAATAATGCCCCGGACGCAGAGCTAGGTTTTGGCCCCTTTTGAGTACCACTTATGTGCACCCCTGTGTATAATTACTAAAACCAGTATGGAAATAATAATCCCGGTGTGTCGGCGGGGCTGGTTTATTGAAGCTGTGATGCTCGGTTGTACGGTTCTCCTTCTTAATTATATTTGTGGCTGAAGGTTAGACTCCAATGTAGCCAACCCATAATATCTCTTATCTACATCGTGCTTTCCTAAATATACAATTTCCTAGAATACCCACCTATTTTCCTGGAACTCCGGAATCTTCTACTCTGATTTCAGTAACACATTTTACAAGTCAGAAGTTCATTCTACTAAAAGAACAGTAAATCTCCTACCCGTGACAGCCAACCAGATTCCAGATCTCCCGCCAGAAGTTGGAAATGATGGATGAAATCAGTTGATTGCAAATGTTCTTCATTACAGAGAGAAAATATGACAAAGTTGCTTTGGGTTGGCTATAAAACCAAAAATGGGTATTTGAATATGATTAGTACTTGGTGTACCATGGTCTGATTGAATGAGAACCTTCAAAGGTTCATCTAATGCAGTGGTCCCCAGTGGTGGTGCAGTGGTGACATGTATTATATATATATACACACACCAATCATACAGAGATATGTATCATATATACACACACCAATCATACAGAGACATGTATCATATACACACACACCAATCATAGAGACATGTATCATATATACACACACCAATCATAAAGAGACATGTATCATATATACACACACACCAATCATACAGAGACATGTATCATATATACACACACACACCAATCATACAGAGACATGTATCATATATACACACACACACCAATCATACAGAGACATGTATCATATATACACACCAATCATACAGAGACATGTATCATATATATATATATATATATATATCGCCATCATCACCATGTTGCGATCCATCTTGTGAATCGTCTGTGTATGGCCAGTTTTAGAAGGTGTCCCGTGGCAATGGCCCTTGTTCCATGTTTACAGGTCAACCCCACTCCTGCCGTCCTGTGTGGGCTTCTTAGCGTTCACATCAATGTTTGCGCACGTTATTAGTTTCCCCTTTATAGAAGGAAGCTTGTATTTTTGGTTTACTGACCCGAGCAGACACTGTAGACTCACACGAGCGCCCCAGCAGTGGGTAATGGAAAGGGTTCCCGTGTGTCATGTGGGCGATAGCGTCTTCTCTAAATAAATATCTGTGGGAGAAGTTTGGCACAGCGGCCCTGTGTGCTGCGCTCTGGTAAAGTGCTCCGTGTTAACGGGTCCTCTGTTTATTTTGCTCTGCACACTCTGGAGCTTCGCTGCTCTTCAACCGAGAGAATGTAAAATAAACCCAGTGAGCTCCCAGCAGCTGCTGCCCCGCCGCCTCCTGCCAGCTCCTCCTCACCATCAATCCCGAACAAGGTAGACCCAGCAAGAGCCGACTACTGTCTCATCCTTCATGGCGGAGTGATGGGTTCTAATGACTTGTACCGTGCCACCATGAAAGTGGGATGCGTTGGACTAAGGCGGGGGCGTCAAACCCACACACAAAGGGTAAAATTTAACAAACTAGAGGCCAACCATGATATTTATTGAACAAGCTTTTACTATTGAGGATGTTTTCCCTCTCACCGGATATAATGATGAACTTTTATATGGAAACAAACTTTCGTTTTTGTCTAACCCAGGGGTGGGCAAACTTTTTGACTTGGGTTTTTAAATGTGACATAGGGGCCAGACCAATAGCCTGCAAGGGCCGCCCGGCATAGGGGTCCTAAGTCCTCGCGGCTTGGACAGGGTATTAAAAAAAAAAAATATGCAAAATGAATGAATAGAAGCTTTTGATAGAGAAGATTAAACATTCTATGGCAGGAAGCTATGGCCTCCAGGAGACAATCCAAACTATTATCCTCTAGGTGTTATCTTCACTTATTGCAGGGAGTGAGGGGAGCCAGAGCGTAATGTATATATCCGGTGATCACATTGTACTATGTGATTCATAATGTACCTCCAAAGGGGGGGGGGGGAGTGCCTGCGTCTTATGCTCCAAATGCGCCACCCGGGCAAGGAGATTAACCGTGGAGCTGCCAGATGTGAGTTCCGCTCACGGCTGGATCTTGCATCTCAACTGTATAATTGCTTATGCCAACAGAGCCCTGCTGGCATAAGCAATGAAGAGAGAGATGGATGGATGCCATAAACAATCATCTTTTCCTCTCTCTGTACGTGGAAACTGCAATCACTGCTGCTTCCACAGACACAGTAACAGCCAGCCAGAGAGGAGAGCAGAGGACTGGGCAGCCTCCTGCCCCCTCCTCCTGATCAGTGAAGAGGTGACGTCATGTGCTGAGAGTGTACTGCTGCTAGTGACCCCCTGGTGGCTGAATTTTGTTCTGCTCTAAAAACATGGTGTGTCTTATACGGTATATGTAGTTCTGCGCACCTCTGTCTGCCCACGTTTGTCATTTGCGCCCTATGTACTATACTGTCTTTCCGCGATTCCGTGATGTATATTCATCGCTTACAACTAAAAGTACAAATCCTATAACTATACTGCCATCTACAGCTGAGACGCTGATTATATGTCTCCCGTATGGCGGACTCTTCCACTTTGGGGGACGGGGGGTGATGCTATTAGATGTATCCGGTGTGCTGCAGTGATTACCCATGTTATATACATATGTACATTATTCAGCTGTGTGCTTCCTGTATAGAAGTGATGTCCGTGTGACCTCACAGGGGATGTGCAGTGACTCTGTCCTCCATTGTTACATGCTGTGATGAAATATAGAGGATCCTTCATCCAGTGACTACAGGGTTATATCATTTTGGTATCTTTTTATTTCCAGACGCTGCCGGCTTCCTCCTATACTCCAGGTCGTTTGCACTGTTGGTCGGTGTGACGCAGCGCTATGCATCCTGGGCCGTGGCTTCCACTACTTTGTTTCTTGCTTCTGTTGATGTTCACACGTGGAGATTCAGGTATTTAGTGCGATGGATTTGTTTTGTAGCTCAGTGTGTATATGCGGCACACCAGTAGGTATTTAGTGCAGCACCGGGGTCCCAGGTTTAAATATTCTCCATCATCACATGACTAGTCTAGGGGCGGGCAGACAAAGGCCCAGGGGCTGCCCATTTAGCTTTCTTTTACCTTTATCACCGTGTTGAAAAGATGCTCCCATCCGCTTGTTCTTTGCAATGAGTGCACGCAATGGCTAGAGGTGTCCAAACCTTGCTTTGGGGACTATGCAGTGGTGTGGTCATGACACTATGGGCGAATCCTCAGGGTGACAACAGACTAGGATGGATGAGCATTTCTTTGTGAGTCAAAAAGTTTACCCACCCCATATAGTCCGGGTCCTTGACATTCAATTCACCAACCACCTTCTCAGGTCACTCTTCTTGGCGCCCTTTACATTCCGCACTCATCGTTCCCTCATTGATCTCCAGTTTCCTGTCATTCCATGAAAAATGGACTCTTAGTATCACTCGGCACTCATTCCCTCTAATCCTATGTGATGAGTCCGGTATCACTCTTCGCTCACCCTCATCCATCTAATCTTCATCCTTGTCTCATATGATTATGGCTCGGACTCCTTCATCACTCTTCATCGCCTCTCTAGCATTCCATATCTTTCCGATATCCCCCCCCCCCTCCAGTCCGTTCCTCTACTAGTTCTCTTTGATATCGATTGTCTCCCTAAGTACAACTCGACTCCTCGTTCTTCGCCATGTGACTTAGATGTGACGGCCCATTCCTGTCGGAACCCGTCCCACCGACCCGGAGTGCCGGTACATCTGGTCTCCCCGACCACATGGTCCCATACCTCCTGGTTATTTAACGGAACCGTTAGAACGGACTTCAGAGGGGGGGACTCCACCCGGAAACTGTGACCATCTGGTCTCTGGGTCTCCACACGTTGGGGCATATCAGTGCATCATCAACACCACGGAGGCTCCATCATTAGCTCGCTCCAACGTCTCGTGGCATGTACGTATTATAATGAGTCTTCTCTTTAGTGTGCGCTCGGGCGACCTTCCCCTGTTGTGACTCTCTGTCATGTCCTGCGATCTGGGGGGGGTAGACTTTGAGTCGGTGTCTAGAGTGCACGGTTGTGCCCGAAAAGTTATCCCGCGGTCATCACATGTTGGAGTCCCATCCAGTGTCCCTCATGCACAGATCCACTATAGAGTATAGGCAATGGCTGGCACAAGGTCGAACGGTGAGTGGGTCTTTTCGAAGGACAGTGGTTAGTTGTCTCTGTGTGTTTACTAAAACTGCCATATCCCCTTTAGATTCTCTCTTCAGATATCCTTTAGATCTACCACAACTGTAGTGCGGGTCCTCTGTGATTGAACACAGGTAGACTTAATGGTTTAGAAATCTCATATTACTGGTTTTGGTGAAAACAAAAAGGAGATCTAAAGGAAATCTGACAGAGAAATCTAAAGGTGTATGGGGACCATTAGCGAAGTGGGTGAAAAATTGGACCAATCATTCTGGGTGGATTTGTTGTGCGACATAACCCTACGTTTTTTAATAATTTAGTTGTTAAGCTGGCCATACACCTTAAGATCGCTCTGTCAGATATCCTTTAGATCTAACAACAACTATGTAGCGCTGGGTCCTCTGCGATTGAACACAGGTAGATTTGATGGTTTAGAAAGTCCCTCATATCACATGGTTTTGGTAAAAGAAAAGGAAATCGGGTGTATGGGGGGCCTTAGAGTTGATCTTTATCTTTCATTATATGGAGATGAGGTATAGAAATTGTAAAGCTTAAGTTCTTACAAGGTTACATCCTATGAAATATCCAGTTTTCCCGAAAGTAAGCCCTACCCCTAAAGTAAGTCCTAGCTGCAGTTTCCCCTGTGCTTCTAATAAGCCCTCCCTGAAAATCAGAGAAAAAGGCGGCTGTATTTCACCCACTGCAGGTCCTGTGTGCCAGTGCACACAGTGTGCAGCACTGGGTGAATGCCTCCTCAGCAAAATAATCAGTAAATAAAACGTCCCGAAAAAAAAAATCTAGTGGCCATTCTATATAATGAATCAAATACATTTTACATGAAACACACTGTACCGATTAAGTACAGAAATTCAGGCTAGGGAGGTTACATTACTTTATATTATTTGTAAAAATAAGACCTACCGGAAAATAAGACCTAGTGTATTGTGTGCCCCTAAGATAATAAAAGACAGTGTTTTATTTTAAGGAAACACCGTATGTGTCTTTTCCTCACTATCCAGATCAGAGTGGGCTTTGGCTTTGATCATATGACTGGAATAATGACCATGTGTTCCTTCCTCAGATAAGTACTTCATCCTTCCCTCTGGAAACCTGCAGATAGTTAACGTGACGCTGGACGATCGGGGACCCTATAGATGTGCCGCATATAACCCAGTTACACACGAGCGGAAGATAAGCCCTTCGGTTTACAAACTCTCTGTCACCGGTGAGTCAATGTATTTTGATTCTAAAATATAGTAGAGTGTTGTACCGTGTTAGCCATCGATAAATACAGCAAGTTTGGAGTTCAAGTGATACCGTTTATTGGCTAACTGAAGTCATTAGAGAAGCAAGCTTTTGGGATATCGCAGATCCCTTCTTCAGGCTAATACCTGATTAGCCTGAAGAAGGGATCTGCGATATCCCGAAAGCTTGCTTCTCTAATGACTTCATTTAGCCAATAAACGTTATCACTTGAACTCCAAACTTGCTGATTCTAAAATATGATGTAGTCTGTGTATTAGGCAAGTTATCTGCTCTAGGATTGGCCCACGTGGCCTTGTATACAGCATGTTAAAAATATAAATACTTTTTGGATCTTCTTATTAAAGAACACTACAAAACAAGCTTTTGCTGCAGCATAAACCTTCAGTATAGGGCGGGATGGGGCAAACTACAGTCCGTGGACCTTTAAATGGCTTGATCCTTTGTGGTAAGACACTCTGGCTCCCCTCTGCTCACTCACTGCAATGAAATGAGATAATGTATAGAGGTGTGAGATCAACCAAGTCAAAAAGTTTGCCGGCCCCTGGTGTAGGGTGTCCTTATTTTTTATGCCTGGTAATGGCGTCATCATTTACAGGCTGTAGACCGGGGGAATTCGGGGGGAAAAACAAGCTGAGGAGGGTCCAGGAGGTCTACCCGACTAGCGCTGGTTTCAACTGCTCATGCGTGTCCCAGAAAGAAGGAGAAATACGGCATGAGTTGTAGCCCAGCGTGGCCACGCCCCAGGGGGTCAAACCACGACCTCTGTGGGCTGTAGCTTGTGAGTTTTTTATGCCTGGTCATGGCGTCATAATTTCATACAGTAGAATGAGAAGTAGCACAGGGATAAGCTTATAACTGAGTAGTGTATACATGATAAAGTGACGTTGTTTGTTCAGATATTAAATGTGTTTGAGCTTTAATATCAACTCAATCTGCAATATCAACTTCAGCCACAAGATGTCCCTAGTGAGCACTTGCCGTCAATGTACAGGCTTCTTTCTCACACTTGGGGGGGTGCTGCAGATCTCTCCCCTCTCTGATTACACAGATGCGCTCAGTAAGAATAACCAAGGTAGGCATGGCTAGATTTTGGTCCTCATGCGTACCACTTATCTGCTGCCCTGTATATCGTCACAGATTTGGTGTATTTCGATATCTCTATATTTTCTTAATATTGTATTTCCCTTTGTGCAGAAGAACCATCTGATCTGGATTTCGTCCCCAAACAACCAATCGTCACTCGGCGCGTGTCCGTACATCTGCACGAGGCGTTGACCCTGGAATGTGTGGCGGGAGGGGTCTCGGCCCCCTATGTTCAGTGGTATAAGGATGGGCAGAGTGCCGCGGATCACAGACGGACACTGTTGCACAGTAACCTCGTCATCAGGGCGGCGGAGAGACTGGATGCCGGGAACTACTCCTGCGTGTTGGCCAACGAAACTCAGGAAGTGACTCGGGTTAACTACATGGTCCTTGTTCTAGGTAAGTACTGAAGGACCACCACTGGCCGTTGATATTTTTGGTGCTGTCCAATGTTGGTCTTTTCCACGTTGGCGGTTTTGGCTTCTGGTAGAACATGTTATGTAGGGCAGAGGTTTCCCCAAACTTTCCCTGCAGGGCCCCCCTTTTCTATTTAGGACCATTATCGAGACCCCCCTCCCCATTCAAACATATGTTAAGAATGAGGGCCCGCGCCCCCCTGGAATACCTTCGCGCCCCCCAGTTTGGGCACCACTGCTGTTGCGCATGCCTTTCCTGGAGGTTGTATTTAGACATCGCAGAGAGACCGCTGTGCTGGCGAATTGCCCTACCCATCGAGATGTCCTACCCTGACAACTGAGCATGAGCAGGACGGAGGGGTTCTCCTACCCTGTCACCGAAGGGGCCAGCCAAGGAGCCCTCTGTATAGGAATCGTGAGAGATCTCTCCCCACTGTCCTCTTCTCCCTCTGCGAATTGCACACAGTCCACCCACCCTTCCTTAACACTGTCGGCCAATCAAGACTAGCTGCAGTAAGTAGAGTGCTTGTCTCTATGTGTGTTTAATCTTTTACCATAAAGAATTACTAGTGGTAATGCTACCGCGTCTTTTACTTGTAAACACCCCCCCCCCGTGTTTACACATTGTGCTGGTCCTCATTCTGAACATATGTAGTTTTAAATGTTGTTATATAGAAAAGGGGGGCCCTGCAGGGAAAGTATGGGAACCACTGTCTTACGGGCTTTGGGCGTTAAGGTTAGGGGGAGTTTGGACAGGAGTGGGCAAACTAAGGCCCGGGAGCTGGATCCGGCCCATTTAGCTTTCTTTTCCGGCCCTTTGTCACCTTGTTCAAAAGATGCTCCCCTCCACTTGTTCTCTGCAGTGAGTGCACATAATGCCTAGAGGTGTTCAAATGTTGCCTTGGGGATGATGCAGTGACGTGATCGTGACAGTGTGGGCGCATCCTCATGGCGACAACAGGAAATATCTCTGCTCATTGCAGTGAATGAGCATTTCTTGGTAAGTGCAGGAAATGTAAAAAGATAACAACGTCCCTGTCACGCGTCGCCTATCGCACATCCCCGCCATCATTAGTGATGCCAGCGATGCATGGAACCAGCACACCTATGGGGGGGTCAGCCACTACAGGCTCCTCGTCTGGCTCCTTTATCAAATCTAAGAAGCCAATGTGGCCAAAAAATTGCCCATCCCTGGTCCATACCCTACAGATATACGGCTCTCCATTCACCCCTTTCACCCTCTCCCACCCTTCACTCCTGAGTTAGGGGGCTCCAAGGGTCAAGCTTAGGGAATTGGAGAGTTTCGTTTTAATTTAACCCCCCAAGCACTGTATCCCAACCCCTGAAGCTAACCCCCAACCCATAACTTTAACAGCTGAAGCCTGTAAGCGGAACCCTGTCAAGGTATGATATCTCGATGGGGAAGAAGAACATGCTGCGCACACCTGGTTGGCGGGGTAGGACAGCTCATCGCTACACCATACAGTTCAAATTATTGCCAAGTGAGTTGTGGCAGGTTTATGTGTTGGCGTTGCCTATCGGTAGCCTTCGGCCTGTCCCATCAGTTTAATGACAGGTCCTCTTTGACGCCATCCATCTTTCAATTAGCGGCTCGTTCTTCATCAGCCCCAGCTCTAGCTCCGAGGCGAATATCGGGAACGGTTAATTGCAGTTGTGGTTAGAGTGGCGCAATTATGTGAATGTGTTTCCAGGCTTATGTAATAGGAACACTCCTTCCTCTGGCATGGGAAGTCGGCGCAGCTGGCAGCACACGACACCCATCTCTCTTGGCACGTTCCCGGTGCCACCACAACAAGCCCTCGATTATGTTAGACAAGGTGTCTCTCTGATGGAGGCCGGGCCCCGCTGGCACGGTGTCTGCGCAGCCAAGTCCTTCTCTTAATGCCGGCGATTTATGCCGAGTCTCGGTTTCGTCAATTACCGCATTTCCTCGTCGCTTTCTGCGAACGGGCCCGAAGATTGCGCCCTCTGTTCCGCCCGCGTCACCTCACACTCTGCCGGAAAGTGGCACCTCCAGATGTGATGGCTCAGCGGTCCCCTAGGCCGAGGCTTCTTGGCACATAGACGGCTTTCTTACATACGTGTGACTTACATATTTATTAAGTGTATTTAAGCAAAGCCCCCGGGCTTGTCGCAGCTGCTGCGGCTGAATCGCACTTTTCACATGCAGATCCGTAAAGGGAATCTATTCTCACTAAAGTAAAACCTTCATTTTTTTCGATTTAGTGGATAGGGCCCCAGTCAGGGTATCATTGGTGTCTCCATTGAACATGCACTGTCATTGTCCAGCACACAGGAATTGCAGTGAAATCTCACTTCCTGTTGAGTATACAGAAAAGGAAGTGAATGTAAATCTCTCTAATGAGCAGAAAACCCATCCCCTCTGATATTCTTTCCACAGTTTTGAATCTGCTTTTAAATTGACATCTTTGCCTCCTGTTAAT
This sequence comes from Ptychadena robeensis, assembly GCA_036250615.1. Classification (NCBI taxonomy): domain Eukaryota; kingdom Metazoa; phylum Chordata; class Amphibia; order Anura; family Ptychadenidae; genus Ptychadena; species Ptychadena robeensis. The sequence continues at coordinate 97,725,832 of CM070038.1, forward strand.
AGTGTTATTGGAGTGATTTCCTTATTGTTTCTAAAACAACAGAAAATCTTCTTTTTATAAGTTGAAGGACAGATCCAGACTTTTTTCCCCATCCTGAAAATACATACCCATGCCATTGTTTTATTGCTGTGACACCATTGGTAAGATGGCAACTTCTAGTGTAGATATGGGGCGAACTTTGGCCTGGGGGCCAGATGCGGCCCGTTGTCACATTGGCAAAAAGGCTCCTTTGGTTCCCCTCAATAAGAGAAGCATAGTGCAACAGACGTCCGAACATCACAGTGGCCGGATCATGTGATGAAGCCTCCTGGACACGGGGACACTCCTCAGAAATCATTTCTGCTCCTTGCAGTAAGTGAGCGGTGGGGAGACAGAGCTTGTCAACAAAACCTCTCTGGCAGTATGATATAAAACGTTTACAATGTCCTCCGCATCGTCAATGATGGCGGGGACACGAAGAATTGGGCAAACAATGCCTTGCAGACATTACAAGCTCTTGGCCTCTGTCAAATTAAGGAGGACCCGGCACTACATAGCAGTGATATATACCTTCCAATCACTATGTATTATATC